>CM050164.1:331626681-331788868 GCA_027410445.1 Discoglossus pictus | reverse complement strand
ATAGGTGACGTAACAAGTATTAAACTGATAAGAGTAGTACTATCAAACACGCCACTCCTATCTGGTGGCACCTTTGATTGCACGTGCCGTTCCCCAAAATTGAAGTGATACGACCAACAAAGCATCTTTTTCCATCTCCTGGTTCTAAAAATCCAGGCCTTATACACGCCCCCTGATAGGTGCTGTAACAGGTATTAAACTGATAAGAGTAGTACTACTTAACACACCTTATAATAATGCAGAGAGAGGCAACGCAGTGAGAGGAGTCTGAAGAAGAGGAGTCAGAGGAGGAAGGTGGCTTTGAGAAGGTGGAAGACCAAACACAGCAGGCGTCCCAGGGGGCTTGTTGTCACCTTTCGGGGACCCTTGGTTGCTGGGTGGAGGAAGAGACCTTCAATGACATCTGTGAGGACAAGGAACGGGACATTGCTAGCTTGGTATTCAACCATGTGCAAATCCGAAGTTTGCGGTTGTGCAAATGGACTGTTTGCGGTGCGTTAAACGGGGAGTTTGGTCTGTCACTGTGAAGCGGGCCTAACCCTTACACTACCTGATCGATACAACATCATACCTGATGTTTTAAAGCACGTTATTCCAAACAATTTAGGAATGATAGGTAATTTATGCCCTTTATGGCTTAAAACCAGACTCTGCATCAACTATGTAATTTTCCGAGTGAGTTTTGCCATGGATTCCCCTCCGGCATGCCACAGTCCAGGTGTTAGTCCCGTTGAAAAAACTTTCCCATCACTATTGTGGCCAGAAAGTGTCCCTGTTGGTTTTAAAATTTGCCTGCCCATTGAAGTCTATGGCGGTTCGCCGATGTTCGCCGGTTCGCGAACATTTGCTGTGTTTCGCGTTCGCGGTTCGCGAACCGAAAATTTTATGTTCGCGACATCACTATTGCACAACTTTGTGTCATCAGCAAAAATGGAGACACCACACTCCAATCCTACCTCTAAGTCATTAATAAATATGTTAAAAAGGAGAGGACTTAATATTGAACCCTGAAGAACCCCCCTTACCACATTAGTCCAATTGCAGTGTGTTCCATTTACAACAACCCTTTGCTTCCTGTCTTTTAGCCAGTTCTCAATCCATGAGCAGATATTTACTGCAACTCCTGTATCTCTTAATTTGCACAATAGTCACCCAAGTGGCACTGTATCAAAAGCCTTTGCAAAATTCAAAAAGACTACATCCACTGAGTTGTCCATGTTATGAAAGCAAAAAGAAATTAAGACACATTAAATAAAAAATAAAATATTGGAATATCTTGGAAGTGCCTTTATGGCAGGATTGGGCCCAAAAAAACGTTATGTTGCATTTTCTTACAATTACAGTTTAAATGTCATTACATTAAGTTACTGTTTGTAATGTTAAAATTGTATTTTACAAGGTGTGGAAAGATATTTCATTGTATGTTATTAAGGGTTCATGTTAGTAGAAGGATGTCCATTTGTTGGAAAATTGAAATGTATAATTCGATCAAGAGTATTGATCCAGGGAGTAATCTGATCACCAGTTACTGGGGTCAGGAAATAAAAAATTTGTTTCCCCTTTGACACAATTGGTTGAGTTTCAATGGGGGTTTTCTGTTTGCCATCATCTGGATTCAATACCTATGTTGTTTAACAGTATTTGAACTACAAGTTGCATGTCACAAAGCATTATTTAATGGTTTATAATACTAATTCATACAAAGTTGACCCATTGTTAGATTAGTCCTGCAAAGCTGACAATTAAAAATGGTAATATTGTTAAAAAAAAGAATGGTTTACCAGTTGTTGAACTACAAGGTTAAAAAGCATTATGTCATGCTTTACAATACTGATTCATATACAGTTGAGACATTGTTATCCAGTATTAGTCCTGCATAGCTGACAATTAAAAATGTTAATATTGTTAAAAAAGTATAGTTTACCAGTTCTTGAACTACAAGTTGCATGTTAAAAAATAAACATATTTACTATAATTATTGTACTTCTTCGTAGATAACAAATTAGACATGGAAAAATAACCACATAGGGTGGCAAACACCATTCACAGCCTACACATTTTATTGCCACCATTTTTTGACAAGCCAGTCACTAGTATTGTTTATATTCATGATAAACATGCCTGCTATTTGCATGTATTGCCTTATAAGTAGTTTTGTTAAATTGTGTTTATGAGTTAATTGTGTTAATGTGTTTGATGACCATTGCATTTTCCTATAAATATGATGTTGCCTATTCAATAAAGAGATCTTTGGTTAAGTCATAGGTGATAGAACTCTGTTCTTTCTCAGAATGCTAAGATGTTCAAGCTCTGTTTGTGTTACCCTTGAAGTTGACATATGTTATGTGTAGGTGTATTATTGACAATAGTTGATGTTCCCATATGTACACTAACTCATACATATGAATTAAATTAAATATTGTTAAATTAAACAGTTGTGCCTATGAGTCTGTAAATTATTAATTTCTAATGCACTTACATGCTTATTTTAGTACTCTTTAACTGCCATTGATATGTCTCAGCAAGGCTTTTACAAGCATTATGAATTGCAAGTCATAAGTAATTTGCAAGTACAGTATAAGTTAAGAATTAAAAACCTTTGAGTGAAAATCAATGGACATTGAACTAGTGTTAATCTAAAGCATATTGAGTGTCTCACTTACAGGCATGAAAAAAAGAGTGAATTTAAAAGCTATGCTACATTTTTGAGCATTTTCGAGTTTTGTATCTTAAGACTATTGGGGTTTGAATAGGGCCCATAATTTCTTATAATATAATAGAGTGCATTTAAGAGCATAGATGTGTCTTTAACTGAGCAACTAGAAAGGCATAGAGTTAATTAATTAATTTGGAGCAGTTTCTGGTTTGCAAATAGATTGGGATTGACGTATTGATTAAGTATATTTGGACCTCAATCAATTCCCTATATTGCAAAGTTACACAGTCAAAAGGTGTCCAGTAACTTTCCCTAGCTATTTTACTCACGCTTTGCAGGATTATTGTGAGAGAGCTACACCTGATGACTACGGCAAGACAGAGCTGCAAATTACAGCAAGCTTTTCCTTTGATTTTTTTCTCAGCCAAATATTACTAGTGAAACATTTTTACTTTTATGTTAAATCCATATTCAATTCAGACTTCACTGAGCAGTGGGAAATTATGCAGACCATTACATTGAAAAAGTATCACATTTCTCTATGGGTACTAAACATCACTCTCAAATGGTTTTAAAAAGGAGCTGGAACATTACTTAAAGAGACAGTAAACCACTAAAAAACAACAAAAAGCAATGGATATTATTATAAAATGAATGCTTAACATTGCTATGGGAAAAAATGTACAATTAAAACAATTTAATTTACAAGTTCCCTGTTGACTCATCATACATATGGGAACAGAAAATACTGTGCTCAGTACTGGCTAAAACAGTTAAAGAGACAAAACATGACTAAATAGCATCAAAGAGCAAATAACTCTATTAGAAATAATAGGTTATAATCACAGAGGCACACATGTGGAAGTTAATATATATATATATATATATATATATATATATATATATATATATATATATATATATATATATATATATATATATATATAATATGTTTGAGTCACTATATATATAATGGAACACCAACTGTTAGCAATATTACACCTCCAAATTCGTCCTCTCCTTTTTAACATATCTATTAACGACTTAGAAGTGGGCCTGGAAAATAGTGTCTCCATGACACAAAGTTGTACAAGGTACAGTATTTAAATCCGATAATGATGTACTTTCACTCCAAATGGATTTAAAGGTGTGCATCTGGGAAGGCTAAATAGCCATGCATTTCATAATCTTAATGGAGTAAGTCTAGAGGTATCAGATATTGAAAGGGATTTGGGATTACTTGTGGACAACCACCTAGGTAACAGTGCTCAATGCCAAGCTGCAGCTGCAAAGGCAAATACAATATTAGCTTGTATTAAGCAAGGTATAGAAGCAAGGGAAGCAAATATAATTCTGCCACTATACAAATCTGTAGTATCCCCTCATTTCAAATACAGAGTACAATTTTTGGCACCACTTCATAAAAATGACATTTTAGAGCTGGAAAAGGTACAGAGAAGGGCTACAAAACTAATAAGGGAAATGGAGGGGCTAAGTTATGAAGAAAGACTAAACAAATTAAACTTATTTTCTCTAGAGGTGTCTAAGAGGGGATATGATTACATTGAAGCTTTGTCAAGTGAGCATCTTTTGCCAAGAGGTTTTCAACTGACAAGAGGACATCCTTTAAGGTTAGATGTAAAAACATTCCACCTTAAAGAAAGAAAAGGGTTCTTCACAGTAAGAATGGTTAATCTGTGTCCTTCTCTACCAAAGGAGGTGGTGACTGCAGATTTGATAGATAACTTTAGAAAGGGACTGGATATATTTTTTATTAAAAAAAAAATTCAGGGAAATCCTGGTTAATTAGAGAGATAATATTGATCCAGGGAGGAATCAGATCACCAGTATCTGGGTCAGGAAGGTGCTTAGCAAACATGAGACTCAGAAACCACTTTTTACTCGAAAACCTAACCATGATACCAAAAAACAGAGTCCTCTGATAATTTTCTTAATATTAGAGTTTATTTAGACAAAAATGTGTGTCAGCAGTAAAAACAAAACAGAATGGCTGCAACTGACTGACAGAAACACAAACAAACACAGCTTTTATAATGTTTACATAAAGACAATGGCATCATCCATCCCCACCTTCTAGAAACATGGTCTATCCCATCGCTGGACCAATAAATGCTTATTTTCATTAATTAATCCAATCATAATGAAAGCACGTACCTAGCTAAATCTGTGCGCATATCTCATCTATATGTTACACTTCTGCACAGTAAATATTGTGTTATTAATCCTTGGGTCTAATTTCTAGCACATATTGTCTTGGGTACTTTATTGTTGACTGTCTTTTGAGAATAATGTATTATGTTTAAGTCTATGCACTACACTATTATCCACCCCAATAAACTGATAAATCTAAATGACCCCTTCTAATAAATTAACCCTGTCTAAGTAATTAACCTCCTCTAAGTAATTAATCCCCTCTAAGTAATTAACCCTATCAATAACCACTTAACCATATCTAGACACAGTTATCCCTATCTAGTCCTAGTTAACCCTAACTGTACCTAATTACCCATAACTGGACCAAATAAACACTAGCTTGACCTAATTATCCCTGATTGGGCCAAAAAAAACATAACTGGACCTAATTACCCCTAACTGTACCTAGTTATCCCCAACTGTACCCAATAAACCCCTATCATATTAACCCCTACCCTATCCTATTAACCCCTACTCCACATAATTAACCCCTATCCTACCCTATTAACCTCTACCTTACCCTTTTAACCCCACCCTACCCCATTAACACTACCCTGCATTATTAACCCCTATCCAAACCTATTAACTCCTACACTACCTACTTAACCCCCTAATAAATTACCTAACACCCCACTAAGTACACAAAATAAAAACACCCACATTACAGAAAATAAAAATCCCCCACTAAGTACCAAAAAACAAACTACTTATTATATGAAAATAAAAAAGTATTACAGAAAAATAAAAACCACTATCAAAATAAAAAAACTTGCAACCTTTAAAAAAGAAAGAGTTAATGAATCCACTGACCTGGCCAAAATGCACCTCCAGCGGTGAGCTCAGATGCCCTGGTCTTCAAACTTATGGGCCAGGAAAGTCCTCTCCATCCCGATGTCCTATAAAACACTATTAAAATCAAAAAGAAATTACAACCTGTAAAAAAAAGGGTTAATGAGTCTATTCACCCGGCCAAAATGCCCCTCCAGTGGTGTCCTTCGATGCCTTGATCTTAACTCTTCTTGTCCAGGAAAGGCACCTCCATCAAAATCCCCACATTCTATAAATAAAAAACCCACTAAGAGAGTCCTCTCTTGAAGAGATCCCCACCGCAAATAAAGGTTCCAGCGCATGCTCTGATCTAAAAAAAAAAGAAATTGCATGTTCTGATTATCTGAAATCACTGTCAATCAGATTTCAGCCAATCAGAATGGGATACAGGGGTGTATCACATTCTGATTGGCTGAAAGCATTTGCTCGTTCTGATAGGCTGAAATCACTGTCAATCAAATTTCAGCCAATCAGAATGAGATACACCGCTGTATGTCATTTTGATTGGCTGAAATCATTAGCGCCTTCTGATTGGTTAAAATTGCTCTCAATCAGATATCAGCCAATCAGTAGGCGCAAATGCTTTCAGCCAATCAAAAGGTGTAATGTAGGGGTTAATAGGGTAGGATAGGGGTTAATTATGTGGGATAGGGGTTAATAAAGAAGGGCAGGGGTTAATAATGTAGGGTAGGTTAGGGGTTAATAGGTTAGGATAGGGGTTAATAGTGTAGGATAGGGGTTAATATGGTACAGTTAGGGGTAATTAGTTACAGTTAGGGTTCATTGGGTACAGTTAGGGATAATTAGGTACAGTTACTTAGAGGGGGATTAATTACTTAGAGGGGGTTAATTACTTAGAGGGGGATAATTACTTAGGGGGGAGTTAATTGCTTAGCGGGTGGTTAATTTAGATTTATACATTTTTGGGGGTGGATAATAGTGTAATGTAGGGTAGTGCTTAGACTTAGTTTCATTAGGGTCTTGGAGGACCCTCATGGCAATTATAGTGTTAATGTCAGGGTTAATTATTGTCCCATAAGGGTCTATATAGACCCTTATGGGACTGATGGGGTTAATTAGAGACTCATAGGGGTCTGTATAGAGCCCATGGGTGGTGGGTTAATTTTAGACAGGGGTTAATTAGAACAATGCACACATAAATGTTGAAGCTTGCATTTCAATCAAATCAAAATTAAATATTTGTATAAATATATTTACAAAGGATATGATGCAGCAACTGTAGTTGTGCAAAGTGGACAAAATGAAGAAGACAATTACATTTTCCATGATGAACTTTCATGTCATGTAGATGGTCGGTATGTAAGTACTCCAGAAGCAATGTTGTGCCTTCAGAAATTTGAAATGCATGATTGGTCACATGCAGTTTATCAATAAGCTGTTCATTTGCCACAAAGACACTTAGTTTATTTTAATGCTGGTGATGAAAGAAATGCTCTTGACCAAAATGAAAATTGATAAACGACACTTACTGCTTGGTTTACATTAAATTGTAAAAGACAGTGAGGCAAGGGAATTCTTATACGTTGAGATCCCATATCATTATGTTTTCATTATTGGAGAATGGCGAAAAAGATAAAGGAGTGGTAATAAAATTATTAAAAGACTTTATACTGTTAGTCCAAGAGACATTGAACATTTTTGTTTACGTTTACTCCTTTTTAATGTTCTTGGGGCACAACGTTTTGAACATTTGAGAACTGTGAATGACATAGTTTATGATACAATTAGCTGTGAGACAAAGAAACTGCCTTGCAGATGATACGGAATAGGAGAGATGTCTAGAAGAAGCAGCACTATGTCAAATGCCTAGGCAGATGAGGTAACAAAAATTGCTACTTTGAATAAATTGCAATTGGAAGCATTTCAAGCCATACAACAAGCACTAGATGATGAAATGGTCAACGAGCCTTACTTTTATCTAGATGGACCCAGTGAATCGGGCAAAATATATTTGTATAATTTATTGATGAGTTTAATTAGACGTCACAGTGAATTTGTACTTTCTTTTTCAACTACTGACATTGCTGCCCTTTTGTTGGAAAGTGGTAGAACTGTACATAGTGGATTTAAACTTCCAGTTCCCTTTTTGGATACATCAAGCTCGGATATTAGAATGATATAATTTCCAGCTAAAAATCTAAGAAAAAGCAAATTAATTATAATTGATAAAGGCAACAATTATGTCTTGCCATGCTCTTCAATGTATAGATTGTTTGTTACGTGAAGTAATGGCTAATGATTTGCCTTTTGGGGAGAAAGTTATGTTGTTAGGTGGGGATCTTTTTGTCCATGGAAATCAAACAAACATTGTTGAAACATGTCTAAAGTCCAAAATCAATGCAATGATTGGTTCATTAAAATTGGTGAAGACAAAACAAATTTACCACAGGATACTGTTGAAAATCCATCTTCCATGATTTGTAAGGATTCCATAATATCAGCTATATTCCAAAATTGAATAATTAGCAATGAGTCATATTAACACTGAAAAATAAAGATGCATCGCTTCTGAATAATGACATTTTGGAATTAATAGATGGAACTATTTTTTTTTATTACAGTGCAGATTGTGTACTAGTTGATGACAAATAGAGTGAGACAAACTTTTTAACTGAGTTTATAAATTCATTAACACCATCTGGAATGCTCCCACATATTATGCAGCTAAAAAAGGGGCAATCTTTATGTTACTGTGACATATGATTCCCCAAAAGCACTTTGTAATGGGACCAGATTAATTGTTCAGGATTTAAAAGATAATTTCATACATGCTGAAATTCTGAATGGTACCCATAAAGGTGAAAGAGTTTTTATTCCAAGGACAGATTTGGCTCCAAGCAAAAGTAGTTTGCCATTTGTACTTCAAAGCATAGAATTCCCAATTATTGTGGCATTTGCCATGACTATAAATAAAGCATAAGGTCAAACGTTTAATTCTGTTGGTCTGTTTTTGGAGGAACCAGTATTTGCACATGTCAACTATAGGTGGCATTTGTGAGATGTAAAAATCCATTACAGATTAAAGTGTATGTGAAAAAAAACAGAAAGTCAATGTAAGCTATTAGATCATGGGAGATTATGTACTAAAAATATTGCATATAATGAGGTTTTGTATGTTTACAAAAATAAAAATATGATAGGTGAATATGTATATATTTAACATGTGTTATTATATTTGTGATTTCATTACATCTATTTATGTGTAAATTATAATTTATTGGTTTTGTATATATAAATTATTTATTCTTATTGTATGGTATTTGATAAAAATATGTAATATGATATGAAAAATATTGGTTGCACATTGTTATGACCTTCATGTATATTTAAAATAATTACATGTTTGCAGTTTAATATGAAGATATTGTTCTTTATTACTTTAAAGATTAAAAAATACTAATTGGATGTAATAAAAATATATTTTTATTGGTTTACTGAATTATTCCAGATTTTTTAAAAAGTTTAAAAAGATACAGGAGGTATAAAAATAAAAAGGCATGGTAAAGAGAGAGAGAGATAGTCCATACACAGAAAGAAAAAAACAATGTATAACTCTATAACATGTTGTCATGTTTGACGGGCAAGTCACTAGTACCATTATATTATTCATCTTTATAATTTATCAACTGACTAAGGATATATTATTACAATTGGTCTTAACTTTTGCATTGTAATTTTTGTGTAAGGGAAACTTAATGTTAGTGAAATTCTGTCTACTACTACTACTAATTATATAAGTTTTATATAATAAATATAATTAGACAGATAAAAGAGCATTATACCAGAATTATATTAAACTCCAAGATGAAGAATAAGGATCAAAACTCAGTGAGATCTAAAGGAAAGGATCAAAAGTTAAATACAAGACCGCCAACTGATTTTTTCTCGCCTATGGAAAAAGAGAAAAATAAAATCACCTCTCAACCTAGTACACCTACACAAACAGACTCATCTCTATTAAATTTAAACCAAACGAAAGCAGTTTATTAGAAAACTCAAAACGAGTAATAGATGAGGAGAGTGAACTAGTAACCATTTCTAGCATGAACAAATAATTAAGAAACTTCCAAATCTCACAAATCCAAATGCCATAAAACCCTTACTAATACTATATAGAAGATGTTCCTATCATGCAATAATATATTCTAAAATGCAGGAATACACATTTCCTGACAATTGATAGGCTAAAGTATTGATGCATATTTTTGGCTACTTTTTACAATCATTCTTAGATTCTCATCTGGGCCTTATATTTCTACAAATAAGTTATCCACATTTGTAATATTTTCCTCACCCTCCATATGTAAATAATGTCATGCATATTCCCTCTGTAACTAAAATTGCTAAGAACCCAATTCAATTGAGCTATTGCAAGTTACTGTAGCCCGTAAGTGAGGCAGCAAGTTAATTTGCTATTCAATTTGTGTCTTTTTGCGAGCTCCAAACGGTTTAGGGTTACGGCCTTGAAAACTTTATGATGGTTAAACTCGGAATTTACAACCTCCCCAAGCCTTTGATCTTTCAATTCCGCAAGAGTTACAATGGCTAAAATTGCAAATCGCTATTCAATTGCTCCAATTCCCCAAGACTACAAATGTTTTCCACCCATACATGGCAAATGAAGGAGAAAATCCTATGAGTGCTAGAGAGGACTCGCAAGGGGGATAAACACATGTTCGCAGCACTTTAAATGCAAACAACAAATCAATACTGTACTTTAAATAACGGGGAAAATGCTGAAAGGCATTAGAATTAATTCCACAACAGTCTCAAGCTCGCAAATCTGCAGTAAATAACATTTATTTTTATGTTTCATTTCAGGGTTATATTAATCATTGAGTTAATACATATCAGGCCATCCCTATGGACTTGAATAGTATTGGCATTAATTTTCATAATTCTGTATTTTGCAGTTTTGTTAGTCTGATCGCATATCAGACCCCCGAACCTAATTGATTGACATGTAACCTCCATGTTTTACTGTCATAATAATGATGGTCTAATTTTCTATTGGCTAATTCGAAATGGGAGGTTGTGGTTTTACTAAATTGATTTGTTCCTGCCCTGAACTACTACGAACCAGTGCATGGTTTACAAAGTCGGGTTTGGGCCAGTAACTTGCGGACTTTATCAACTGATTATCTCCGGAATCGGATACGAACCGGGGAGCCAGCAGACATACAGTCTGTATCCTGTGAGATGCGGCCTTGCAATTGAATCTGACTCCATGTGTTACCCTGCTAGAAAATCAATAAATATTGTAAAAATATCAGGAACGTGGGACAAAAGTTCAATCCCAATTTTCACAAATAAACCTGCATTCCCCTACTCTTGTCTCTACTTGAGCTGCAATCCTAAGAAAAAAACCCTACCCCGACAGTAGCCAACTTCTCCACTAAGCACCTTTTGCATTGGGTCAGTAAATTTCATTAAAAGAAGTGTGTTAAGCTAAGCACATTTTAATACATTTTATGGTATCCTCTAAATATCCTTGGTAACTTCGGGCTTATTGGGAGGAGAAATGCCATGGAGTGGGAGAAAATAATGAAAATATTGAAATCATGCCTATTTATGCCTCTCCTATACCCTGTGTGGGATAGGTCATCACTTTCCCCAACCCCCTAAGCTAGACCTACCTACCAGTCGATTAGACTAGAGGCCATCCATGGAGAATATTTAGGAGCCATCAGGGACACCAGTGCCCTTGGCAGCAACAAGCAAGTATCCAATGCATGTTTCATTTTTTTGTCAAAGGTGGAGTTTTTTAAATAAACACATGTTATAAGGAAATACTTTTTTACCTTGTTATTTATAGCTTAGATGTTAGAAAGAGATGTCTTGCTAGCTTAAGTATAGGCTTCATATTCTGGCATTATTTATAAAGCATATTATAGTGTATGACTATTGATTTCTTCATAGTACTAGATATCTAATAGGAAAAAATAAAAAAGACTTTAATAATTCATATGGGATTAATAAAACAAGAAGGCTTGTATGTCAAAAATAACCTAAATAGGTAATTTATAAATGATCCTCATATGTCTAAAGAAAGAGGAATCATTGGATCAAAAAATGAGAAATGAAGAGTTAAAATCTATATACACCATTTACAGGATATAATGTAGTAGGGCAAAGGAGTAAGCAGTAACATACATATAGAAATGCCTACTTTAGCAATGAAAACATTGAGTATCATAGCCATTATATTTGCCAGCCAATTGCCAACCAAATCGTTGTGGGGACGCTGAAAGTGTCATATGCTATAACGTAGTGACGTAAAGACGCAGCTGAAAGTGGATTGGACATGACTGTATTCCATCGGCCAACCAATTGCCAACCAAAATGGCGAGGAGACACTGAGCGTCATACGTCACAACGCAGTGACACAAAGGTATTGCTGTAAGTCGATTGGACGAAAATGCAGAGCGTAAACGTCATTACGTATACAACGCCGATGGAGCTGGATTGGATACAACGATGATGACATCACAAACCCGGAAGAAGGTCACCATCCGGTAAGTGACCTAACTATGATTTATTTATAGGTGTGAAGGGGTCCGGTGTTTCACATTTGTAGGCATTTCTATATTTACATTACTACTTAAGCCAGACATCCTTTGCCCTAATACATTATATCCTGTAAATGGTGTGTATAGATTTTAACTCTTCATTTCTCATTTTTTGATCCAATGATTTATCTTTCTTTAGACATATGAGGATCGATTATAAATTGCCTATTTAGGTTATTTTTGACATACAGGCCTTGTTCTTTTATTAATCCCTTATGAATTATTAAAGTCTTTTTTATTTTTTCCTATTAGAAGAATAAGGTGTTATGCACCATATACATTTTTTTATTATAATCTTTTAGTACTAGATATCTCATTATTTCTGTCTGCAAAATTCAATGTTGGTGTATTTAGGATGTGTTTCTGGTAAGAAAAGACAGGAGTTAAATGTGTTTGCAAAAATAAGTTTGTGTTTTTAGAATTAATTTGTTGTTTTAGTTAACGTTACTCAGTGATGATTAGATTTCCTGTCACACAACTAGTGGATAAAGATATCTGAATAGAGTTAATTCAATATTTAATTTGGATGCTAATTCAGCACCTAGTTGCATGACATTCTATGTTAGATATAAGGAAGGTTGCAACTGGAATTTACTTTTTGCTAGTAAAGTGTGATTATTTGCTGTGTACACTCATTTTGTTCAGGTGAAAGGGGAGTGGTTTGCCTGTGTTAAACTTCCATAAAGGTTTGTTAGTTGTCTAGGGCTGTATGCAACTGGAATTTACTTCATGGAAGTAAAGTGTGATTATTTGCTGGTGCACTAATTTTGTCCAAGTGAGTAGGCAGCAGTTCATATAAACAGGGGTAGGAGGGAAGTTATGAGCTTGCGAACACTTCTAGTATATGTGCAGTTCTAGTAAAAGAGTAGAAGTTTAAATAAAGGAGGGAGTTCAAAGAAAAGGGGGGCAGACTTATAGTGCAAAAAAGGTGAAACAACATATATATATATATTTTTTTTTCTATTTTTATAAAGCTTTATACAAATATATACATTTTTATAATTTTTTGTTTCATTTTCCCACCAACATTTTGTAGACAATGAGACAGTCCAGTGGCAACCTCACTCAGTGTACATCCTGTCACATGTATGCACTACTGGAACAGATGATCCAGGGTCCACACCTCTGTAAGAGATGTGAGCATGTTGCCTCCCTCAAAGCTCAAATTGGAGAACTGGAGAGGAGAATTGCAGCACTTAGTGATATTGCTCCACTGGAAAGGGAGTTGGTGCTCACAGAGCACCTTTTAGCTGGGTCTAGCATGGAGGGTGGAGATGGGTGGAGGGACTAAATGAATGTAATGGTGAAGGAAGTGTAGAGGGAGTAATGGATGAAATAACTACTCATGGGGAGGAGATGGGGGAGGGTTAGTATAGTCAGGGAGTTATTACTAAGTAACTCAAGTACAGAGGCAAGCACTTTAAAACTACAAACTCATAACATACAATGTATGCTTAATAATGCCAGAAGCTTGCCAGTAAAAATGGGAGAGTTAGAATGAAAAATGGGATTTAATAGGCATTACCAAAACGTGTTATGATGAATGTCATGACTGGACTATTAATCTAGATGGTTATAACCTATTTAGGAAAGATAGGGGCAATGGTAAAAGAGGAGGAGGGATTTTCCTGTATGTTAAGCCTGAATATAAGCCTATAGTCAGAGAAGATATTTATGCTGATATTAGCAGTAATATTGAATGTTGGTGGGTAGAGTTAAATAGCCGAGCAGCAAATTCCAAAGGAATATTAGTTGGAGTATGCTATAAACCCCCAAATATAACTGAAGGTGAGGAAATACAATTATTGTTACAGACTGGAAATGCAGCTAAGCATGGGCAAGTTCTAATAATGGGAGACTTTAATTATACTGAAATAAACTGGATAAATGGGACAAGCAGTTCATCTAAGGGGAGCAGGTTCTTGAGTACACTCAGAGATAATTATCTGGCCCAGCTTATACAAGAACCTACTAGAAATGAAGCTATCATGGATTTAGTTATCACAAATAATATCAATATGGTATAAAATGTTTAAATAGGGCAACCTTTGGTAAACAGTGATCACAACACATTCTCATTTGAGATTGAATTAAAAAAACAAAGCTTTAAGGTGGCCAACAAAAATTCTTAATTTTAACAGGGCAGATTTTAATGGTTAAGGACAGCAATACAAAGTATAGACTGGGACAGAGAACTGGCAGGTAGAAATACTGAACATAAATGGACAACATATAAATCCTTAAAATATACATACTTATCAACATATACCATGTGGGAATAAAAGTAAAAGGATTAAATCACATCCAATGTGGCTTAACAATGATTTAAAGATCAAGATACGGAGTGAAAAAGAGGCATTTAAATTATACAAACAAGAGGGGACAGAGACTAATTTAACATGAGTACAAAGAAATCTACAAGGCTTGCAAAAGGGCTCTTAGCCTGGCTAAAATAGAAAATGAAAAATTTGTTGCAAAAGAGAGTACGACTAACCCTAAAATATTTTTTAAATATATTAATGGAAAGAAGGCTAGGAAGGAAGCTATAGGAACATTGTAATGTGTAACAGGCTGTCTGATAATTAGTGACCAGGAAAAGGCAGATGAGCTAAAGAGGTTCTTTTCTTCAATATACACAAGGGAGGTACCAGTGGTTTGGACACGGCAACATAATGGGGCTACACTACCTTCGCCGAATAATTGGTTGATGCAGAAAGAAATCCAAAAGAGGTTGAAAAAAATAAATGTTAATAAAGCCCCAGGTCCTGATGGAATACATCCAAGGGCACTGAGTGAACTAGGTTCTGCAATAGCGAAACCATTATATCCATTTTTTTAAGATTCACTTAACACTGGGTCGCTACCAGATGACTGGAGAAAAGCAGAGGTGATACCTATATTAAGAAGAAGAAGGGAACAAGAGCAAATCCGGAGAATTATAGACCTGTAAGCCTCACTTCTGTAGTGGGAAAGCTTTTAGGGGTTAATAAGGGATAATATACAATAATATGTCTATTTGAACAGGATTATAAGTAGGAGTCAACATGGATTTATGAGGGATAGGTCATGTCAAACAAATCTAATTAGTTTCTATGAGGAGGTTAGTAGGAACCTGGATCAAGGCAACTCAGTGGATGTAGGCTTTTTGGATTTTGCAAAGGCTTTTGATACAGTGCCACATAGAATATTATTGTGCAAACTAAGGAATACAGGACATGCAGTAAATATCTGCTCATGGATCTAGATCTGGCTAAAAGACAGAAAGCAAAGGGTTGTGGTAGATGAAACATACTCCGATTGGACTAATGTGGTAAGTGGGTTTCAGTATTAGGTCCTTTCCTTTTTAACATATTTATTAATGACTTAGAGGTGGAACTGGAAAGTAGTGTCTCCATTTTTGCTGATGACATGAAGTTATGCAAGGTCATTTAATCAGATAATGATGTACTTTTCCTCCAACGGGGTTTACATAAAATAGAGGAATGGGCATCTAAATGGCAGAGGAGATTTAATATGAATAAATGTAAAGTTATGCATCTGAGAAGGAAAAATAGTCATGCAATATATAATCTAAATGGAGCAAATCTAGGGGTATCAGATATTGAAAGGGATTTGGGAGTACTTGTGGACAATTACCTAGGTAACAGCGCTCAATGCCAAGCAGCAGCTGCAAAGGCAAATATAATATTAGTATGTATTAAGAAGGATATAGAAGCAAGGGAAGCAAATATAATTCTGCCACTATACAAATCTATAGTATCCCCTCATTTAGAATTTGGAGTACACTTTTGGGCACCACTTCATAAAAAGGACATTTTAGAGCTGGAAAAGGTACAGAGAATGGCTACAAAACTAATAAGGTGAATGAAGAGTCTAAGTTATGAAGAAAGACTATCCAAATGAAGCTTATTTTCTCTAGAAAAATGGTGTCTATGACGAGATATGATTACTCTATATAAATACATCCAGGGTCAGTATAAAGATTTACCAAGGGAGAGGGACGTGACAGGAAATGGAGTCATGCTAGCTTCCAGCTAGCTTCAGGGTGGTAGGGAGACTGCAGCACTGCTGAGATGAGGAGCTAAGCCAACAAGCAGAGAAGGGGAGACTGCACAAGTGCTACCAGAACGACGCCACTCTCTCCATAATTGAGGGTAGGACCCCCGGCAACGCTGCCAGTGATGATGGGGGAGCGGTAGCCATACAGAGTGAAACATAGTGTGTGGTGCGCAGGGCCCTGGAGAAGGGGGAGGAGACGTCAAGAGAAGCGGGGAGGCTCATAGAGAGCCGGAGCTCCGAAAAAACGCGCCATTTTTAAACACACCGGAGACTGGTTCCAGAACCACGCAGATGACCTGAGCTCTCCCTGGCGACTGTTACAAGCCCCAAGATAGCCTAAGATCTGTGGAGAAGTCCGTGGGCTCCTACTGACGCTGATGACAGGCAGCTGGAGACAGCCTGGGAGGGCAGGAGAAGCTGGAGGTGCTTTTGTGGATAATGCCTGACCTAGGAGGTGCTTCACTTACACTGGTTCAGGGATAAAAGATACATGGAGGGAGTTGATGTTCCTGTACATATTGCCCTAGTGGAATTCGGAATATAGTTGGGAACGGTCAGTCTGGATGCTGGAGGGTAAGGTGAAGAAATTGGAACACAGGAAACAATCTGGACATTTAAGAGGTATGTTATACTTATATAAAGACATTTCCAGACTCCCTGAGACACCTTGGGGCCTGCATCAGTGAGGTAATAATAACTCTCATGTCTTCATTTTATTGGTGAATTGTCAACTCCATATCTAGTGCGATATACATAATGATATGGGACAAAGGCCATACAGACTAGATAAAAGAGGGAGAAAAGAAAAAAAAGAAAGGCTAAAAGGTGTACGGACAAATAAGCAGAAGTTTTTCCAAATCTTAAAGTCCTTAAACCTCCAGCAATATCTTAAAATTTGGATATTATAAATAAGACAACAAGTTTCCCAAACTAAAAATAATTATTAAAGGGCGGAGGTTTACAAACAACAATAGTTTTATCAGCTCCACAGCGCCCCCTCCCGCTCCTAGTTATGTAGGCTAACAGCTATGCCCATGGAAAGCAGTTTCAAGGGGAACATTAGCCAATAGTCAGTTTCATAGTAGAGTATAACTGCTAATGGGAAAGGCAGGGCTGAGTTCTGGAAATTGCGCCTTGACACTAGAGGACACGCCAGGTAAACTGAAGTCTCCCCAGTGAATTCTCAGTTAATGTGTTTACTCAAATTTCTGGTGGAAATTTATCCTGATATACGCAGGCCCACATTTAAAGACAAACTCGCAAAGATGCCGTCTAAAATTAAAGCAAGAGACAAAAGAGCTGAAATTTTAAAAACACGAATATTTTTTCTCCCAGGAGCAAAGGTGCTAATACCTCTAATACTGAGAAAGAAACTCACCTTAATGAGGGGGCTAATCGCTCGCCAGAAAAAGCCTCCCAAACTGTGAGCACGGGGAGCTCCTTTTCTGATGAAGAAGATATCCTAACATGCTCAAAAATGAGAGAACTATTTCAAAACTTTCAAAGTTCAAACAACTCATTAAAGAAGTTAAGGAAAGAGTGGACTCGATCGAAAAAGTCTGTGACAAATTAATCTCAGATAATAACAGCTTACTAATATACACTACGACTCTAGAAAACAAATTAGAGGACCTGCAGCTAAAAATTACTTCAATTGAAGACCGCAGTAGGATAAATAATCTGCGTTTGAGAGGCATATCGGAGACGATACCAGAGAACAATTTGAAAACTTATGTGGAGGACTTATTGGGGAAATTGGTCCCAAATACTTCAAAATCAGAAAATACTATTGACAGTATCCATAGGCTGCCTCTATCCAGACACTTACATAAGTCCTTACCCAGAGACGTTATCCTGAGACTGTACTCTAGATCATACAAAGAAACAATTGTAAGGGCCTCATATGAAAAGAAAGGTCTACCCTCCCCATATGAACATATCAAAATATTTACAGATTTATCAGCTCAGACACTAGCTAGGAGGAGAGAATTCTCAGAAATAACCCAGATATTAAGACAGAGAGAAATTAAGTATAAATGGATCTCTCCAATGGGTATTTCCATATATAAGGATTTAAATTGGTATAGGATTAAAACAGTCCAGGAAGGTATAAAATTGCTGAAAGAATGGCAGATTGATATAGGTAAGGAGGTTAAAGGGGCTGAAAAAATGATATTGTCTGCCAGTAACTTGACCTGGCATACAAGGATAAGCTAAAAAATGTAAATGTACCCATATACATAAGGGGACAATGTTTCTAGACTTACTAGGAATATATTGTTAGTTCATTAGATAGATTAGAAGAAGATTTTCATAGGGTATAAAGTTGAAAAAGGATCTCCTCCCATATGTAATTTCTTTGTTTCCTGCCTCCTATGCCTTTGATCTCTTCTCCCCAGATCCGTCCCTGTTCTCTCTCATTACTTCCCTTCACTATATAATTGAGAATTCCCTTATAGGATTATATGATATAAGTTTTTTTTTTTTTTTCCTTAGCCACCTTGGTTCCCCAATTTAAAGGGGAATACCTCATAATATTTTTTATAGCACATATCTGAATTTAGTATATAAGATGTAGTTTCACATTTAGAGGTTAATGCTCATCCATTAGAAGCAGGATGTCTTACACTCTCACTACCCTCTGGAAGGGGATACTTTCTTAATACAATTTCACGGCACCTAAAGAGGATAGGGAGGTGGTAAGATGGGGGAGTGGGGGTGGGCAACGGAGGTAGGGCTGGGAAAGGAAGTTATGTACTCGCCCCCCTTACGGGAGGAGTGTTAAGGGTTAATATATTTTTCTAGAAGTTTATAACCATCTACATTGGTTTTGCAAGGGCATATATGCTTGCTTAACCCATTACTTAACAAGCAATCTCTTCAATGGTATCTTCTCTCCTCTATATATATTTTTTTCCCTTTCTCTTCTCCTTTCTCTTTTCTTGTTCTTTCCTTTGCTTATCTGCAGATCTCCCTACCAAAGGTGGATTGCCACCCCTAACATTTCCCTATATCAGGCTATCGCCCTGTTAACCAGAGTCCAGGATGTTGGTTGACTTAGGTTCAATATGTATGAATGTTTATGTTGAAAGAATGATGATTGTATTTTGGAATTATCTGAGGCAATGTAAAGTGGTAATTTTATTACTTATGACATGGGAGGAATCTAAAAACCTTGCCAATGGGTAAAGGATTAAAAATCATCTTGCATAATGTAAATGGTCTGAACTCAGCAACAAAGAGGAAAATAGCCTTTTTGAATTATAATAAGATTCAGGCGGATATTCTCTGCCTTCAAGAAACCCACCTAAAGAGGGAGTCAGTGCAATATATGTCCAATAAATCTTACCCAACTAGAAATGACTCCACATATAACAACAAATCAAAAGGAGTCTCGATCTTCTTTAACAAAAGGTTAGTGGTGGCTGAAGAATTTAAAAAAATAGATCCCTTGGGGAGATATATAATATGGGTTGGCCTTATAAACAATAGATTGATAACCTTGGTTAATGTCTATTTGCCAAATAAAAACCAAAATAGATATCTTAAATATTTACTAAGAGATATTTTTAAATTTAAAAAGGGATTGATTATGTTATGCGGGGACTTTAACCTGGTAACTAATGTGCTAATGTATAAACAGAGGTCCTACAACGTCAAGTCGGAAACCCATATCAGTAAAGCCGCTTCTAAATTCTCTAGCTTGATTAAGAGCTATGAACTACTAGACTCCTGGAGGGTGTTCCATCCAGACCAAAAAGAATTCACCTTTTTCTCTAATCGCTATCAATCCTATTCTCGTATAGACTATATTTTTGCAGATGCAAGCACAGTGCGAATGATAGAACATTCTGAAATAATTTTGGCACCTTGGTCAGATCATTCTATTAACAGTATTATCTTGGAAGAGACAAATAAGGTGTTGCCTAAGAACAGTTGGAAAATCAACCCATTGCTACTTAAAAAAAAAAAATCTGTTTCCGCTATCAAAAGAGATATACAGGATTTTTTTGAAATAAATAAAGACTCGGTAAAGTCAGCAAAGACATTATGGTGCGCCTTCAAGTCGTTTATCCGAGGGATACTAATCGCTAGAGCAGCCAAAAATAAGAGAAATCAGGGCAAGTCACTAAATCTCCTTTATATAGAATTAGAAAAGCTGCATCAGGATAATATGAAGAACTCAAGTAAAGAACTAAGAGGAAAAATTAAGGCGATACATAATCAAATCAAAAAAATTCTCCAGTTACAAGCTGATAATCTCCTTTGGAGATATCAGCAATCCCACTTTCTATACGGCAATAAATCCGGTAAAAATCTTGCTAACAGACTAAAGAAGCAACGTAGTCAGAACAGGATTTTAAAAATCTGAGATAAAGAGGGTAAAATTCATCTACACCCCGATAAAATTAGTGTAATATTCCAGGACTATTATACCGAATTGTACAATCTAGGAAATGATAAGCGGTTTAAACTTCCTGGCAAAGAAGAAATTGAATCCTTCCTATGTAAGATCAAGTTTCCTAGGGTTTCAGAAAAGGATAGTGAATATTTAGACAGTGAGATAACCATCGAGGAAATCACTGAAACAATTAATAGCGGCAAATCCAACAAATCCCCGGGGGTAGATGGATATGATGATATAATGAAATAAAACAAACAGGGCATATCCCCCCTGAGATGTCAGAGACTAAAATAATCAACATTTTGAAAGAAGGTAAAAATCCGGAGCAGTGCGGGAGTTACCTACCAATATCTCTTATTAATTTAGATATAAAAATCTACGCCAAAATATTGGCTAATAGACTGAAAACTATAATCAATCAGTTGATTCATAGAGACCAAACAGGCTTTATTCCTGGTCGCCAAGCATCTGATAATTCTAGACGAATGATTGATATTTTAAACTATGTGGTAGAACAGGATATACCCTTATTGGCCCTGTCTTTGGATGCCGAAAAGGCATTCGACAGGGTCAACTGGGAATTTCTTCAGGCGGTCCTGAGGAAATTCGGATTTAACGATTTTGCTTCGAGATCCGTTAAAGCCCTGTATGCCAATCCTATGGCATATATTGCAAACCCTGACTTCGAGTCAGAAAAGTTTAAAATTGGAAATGGCACTCGGCAGGGATGTCCCCCATCCCCTCTATTGTTCATCCTCTTTATAGAACCTTTAGCTATCTATATTCGAGAGTGTAAAGCTATAGAGGGTAAAATTATTAATAAGGAGGAATTTAAATTTATGGGTTTCGCAGACGATATTGTCATTACCATGACCAACCCGGAGGAGGCATGCCCAAAATTACAAGAAATTCTTGAAGAATTCGGAAGACTATCATATTTTAAGATAAATAATTTAAAATCTAATACCTTAATGAGAGGTTTTAAACTGGAAGTTAAAAATAGATTGAAAAAATTATCCTCGTATAATTGGAAATCCGAACATATCGTCCATTTGGGCATAAAAATGTCATTTGGAGTTAAGGATATCCTTACTAACTTGGAGGATGTGATGAAACAAATTAGACCTATTCTATGTAATTGGAGATCTCTTAACCTGTCCTGGTCGGCGAGAATCGCTACAACCAACATGAGTATTGTCCCAAAAATTACCTATTGCTTAAGATCTATACCCGATAGAATATCAAATAATTATCTGAAAACCATTCAGGATATTTTAGATAAATACATATATGGTGGGGAAAAAATAGAATCATGAAAAGCATGGTCAGTAAGAAATATGAAAAAGGAGGCTTAAATGGCTCTAGTATAAAAGACATATATCATAAAATTATCATCGCGCAACTTATAAATTGGAACACCCTCCAGGAGAAACCCAGATGGCTTGCCCTTGAAGAGGCTATTCTTTGTGACTCTTCTATAAAGAACCTATTATGGCTACCATACTACAATAAGAATTCACTGGGTAAACTACCAAAAAATATACAATTTCTAGTAAAATTTTGGTATAAGAATAAAGAGAGAATGCAAATAACACATTATCCATCTTTAGCCACCCCTATTGAATTGGTATACTCCAGAGACCCCTCCGTAAACTGTTATCTTTTGTATAGAGGAGGCATTTCCTTGGTATCAGAATTATATTACAATAACAACATATGTCATATATAATGACATATTCAGAGTTAATAAAAAAATATAACCTGAAAAAACTCTCATGGCTAAATTACGAAAGCTTAAAACAAGCTTTAATGTCTTGGGGATTTAAAACCCTAGAAATAAATTCACCTACTAAAATAGAAAAACTAATTATAAAGAGAAGGAATCATCATATTATTTCAAACTGCAATAAGATTATAAGCGAGATTACTCCGTTTATTAAAAGTAAGGGAATCATAGGCTGGGAACTAGATCTTAAAATGGCTCTTGATGAAGACAATTGTAGGGATATTATAATGTTGATTAAGAAATCCGCCATAAATCCAGCTTATCTGGAACTCTTTTTAAAAATCTTACACAGATGGCATTTAACCCCGGTTAGAATGTCAAAATTTAATACAAAAGGGGACGCCCTTTGCTGGAAACAGTGCGGTTTTCTAGGAGATGACTCCCATGTCTGGTGGAAGTGTAAAAAGATCTCAGATATGTGGTTAGAAATTTGTCAACTTCTAGCTAGAGTTTTAGATAAACATATTCCTTGTACCCCTCAAGTGGCCATCCTCCATAGAGGGTTGGAGTTTCTCTCCCCAGTGGTTTCGCATGTCCTCTTGGGGGCCAAATGGCTGCTAGTAAAATACTGGAAAACCCCAGATATACCTACAATTAGAGAGTTAATCAACACTATTTGTTATAACAGAGACCTATATCTCAACGCTTATAGTTTGGCTAATGCAAAAAATAGAAATATGATAAATTGGTCTAAATGGGACAACTACATCAAACATAGTACATTTTAGCCAGAGGGCTGGGGGAAATAGTACTTACCTTACTATTTCTCGGGTGTAACTCTATTCGGACCTATTCTCCTCATTGGCCCATGTGTTTAAACATGTTATCTGCCTCGAATCTGAGCGAATGCCAGTATGGATGTACATTGTACCTTTTCATTGTATTATATAATCTAGAAAACCGTTCTACTTTTGGAGTATATCGTTGGTAGTAGAATGTTTGTTCGTTATCTCTATTTGTTTTTGTGTATTGTATGTTTATTATTCTTTTTCTGGTGATGTAATATATTTGTTAAAATAAAAAAAATAAAAAATAAAAAAAAGATTTACCAAGGGAGCTTTTTTGTGCCAAGAGGTTTTCAACTGACAAGAGGACATCCTTTGAGGTTAGAAGTAAAAAGATTCCACCTTAAAGAAAGAAAAGGGTTATTCACAGTAAGGGTTGTTAATCTGTGGAATTCTCTATCAAACGAGGTGGTGACAGCGGATTCTATAGTTAACTTTAAAAGGTATTGGATATATTTTTAAATAAAAAGGGCATTCAGGGTTATCCTGGATACTTAGAGAGAGAGAGTATTGATCCAGGGAGGGATTTAATCACCAGTATCTGTGGTCAGTAAGTTTTTTTTTCCTTTGGGACCATTCAGTTTGTTTTCTGTTTGCCCTTCTCTGGATCACTTAATTAATAAATAAGCCACATATTGCAGATCAGAGAAGATCTTAAAAGGTTGAATCTGATGGACTGAAAGTCTTTTTTCAACCTCAATTACTATATAACTATGTAAGGTCTACTTTGCTTGTTACCTGTTAGCTTACTTTCATCTTACCATGGCCATGGAACAGCTGAGCAGCCAATTGTCCCATTACTTTTGGTCCCTTAAAAAGTGGCAGGCACATATATAAACTGTTGTAATTCCTACACCGTTCACCTGATTTGGATGTAAATACCCTCAAATTAAAGCTGAAAGTCTGCAGTTAAAGCACATCATGTTCGTTTCATTTCAAATCCATTGTGGTGGTGTATAGAACCAAAAAGATTAGAATTATGTCGATGTCCCAATATTTATGGACCTGACTGTATATTTTAGGGAATTGAAATATTGTGTGAGGAGGCTAACCAAGGTTTCCATATTTCGAAAAAGAGCAATAAGGAGTCTTCAAGAATGTGGGAGAGTCACGTATTGATTAGGATATAGTTTCATTTAGATATGACCATTGGCAGATGGAGGGGAAGGGATTTCCATTTACATGACTTTTAGTGGTCAGCATTATGAACTGAAATAGTTTGTTTTGATGTATAGATAATTAGGGAATATGGCATCCTAAGAGACTAACCTAAACCGTGGGATTAATCTGTTGAAATAATTTATCTGAGGCAAGCTCATACACTTCTTGCCATAAAAGGATAACGAGGGCATTCCCACAATGTGTGGAAGAAAGATCCTACTATCCCACATTCTCTAAAGCAGTTAGGAGTGGAGGCCAGTTTCCATCTAAAGGGCTTGTAAGGAGTATAGTAGGACCTATGTGGAACTTTTATTCCAGTTTCCAGGACACTACAGTTAAGAGAGCCTTTTGTTAGATTAACCCAAGAGGTCTCCCAGGTATCTTGGTTCCAAGTGCAATTCAAGTCTCTTTACCAGTTTCATACATATTTAAGTTTTGGTTGATTTAAATCAACATTAACTTAGTCATATACAAGACTAAGTATGCTTTTTGTAAGAGGTGCCATGTCGCATATTTTCATAAGCCAAGATGACATTGGCACACCTAGTGTTAGTTTCTGAGTCTGGATGAAGTGTCTAAAGCATTGGTAGGTAAAGTGTTCTCCTGGAGGTAAATGGTGAAGAGTGTTTAGTTGATCAAATGTGAGGGCTTGATTGTCTTTATACCAGGAGCCTGCTCGAAGAAGGCCAGAGGATTTCCACCAATTGAGGGAAAGTGCCAAGATCTGAATTGTAAGCTGTGGGTGAGGAATTAGCGAGGTAAGGAAGGAGTATTTAGGCATGAGTCCACGAGGGCGATTAGCCCATTGCCAGATATTAAGCAAGAATTTTGTAAAGGGGTTAGGCCGCATCATCAATAACAGATGAGAATTGGGGAGCCAAGGGATAGTATTCAAACTGTAGGGAAGCATTTGAAAGTTTTCAATGAAAACCCATAAAGGTTGGTGAATAAAGGAGTGGGCTTGGGGTATAAATAATATTTGTGCTACTTTATAATTTAAAATTAGGGCAAGACAAACTACCCTTTGTTTTGTGATTAGACATAGTGATTTTCAAGATACAATGGGATTTATTGTGCCAGATAAAATTAAATGTTACATGCTGATATCTCTCCAGTTCAGGGAAATTAATCATTATGGGGAGGGTGTGAAATAAATATAGAAGCCTGGGCAAGATGTTCATCTTGACTGAGTTAATACGTCCCATCCAGGATATATTACCTTTGGACCAGGACAGATAATTCTGTCTCATTGTAGAGTATAATGGTGAGTAGTTGGCTTTGTGTAGATCAGTTATTCGGCATGTGAGATTGATACCTAAATATTTAATGTGGGAGGGAGACCAAGAAAACTAGTAATTTTGGCATAGAAACAGTAAGGCATCTGGGGAGAGAGATAAATCTTTAATTGCCATTGTAACCTGTGAGTGTCATCTTGTGTGTCTGCAACAAGGCCAAACATTCAAGTATATGTAAACTTTTGATCACGGCCATTTGGGTGATTTCTGTTATCAATTAAAAAGGAGCCAAGCAACCATGTGTCAATAAATGGCTTTGCATGATCACTATCCTTCAATAAAATAATTTTTTTGCATGATCAGTCATATTTTCAAAATAAATGCCAAAATGTAATATTTTCTGCCAGGGTATATAACTTTTTGAGCACAACTAAATGTTGTGCTCCCTTAGTTATTGGAGGAAGGTTACTCTTTGGTGATTTAGACAGTGTTTTGTGGTATAATGGTGGATCAGTCTGTTTCTTAGTTTTTCACTTGTGCATCTACAGAGATCTTTAGCATATACTGAGTTATATGTAGATGTTAGCGATTTTTTTTATTTTAGTATAAGGTTCCCTTTTTTGCAGTGTGATAAAAAAGATATGTCACACTTAATTTTTTTTTGTTGTTGTTGTTATTCTAAGTACAAGAAACAGCAACATGAATGTTTAAAAAATGTGTTTTGTAAAAGAGGATTATTGGACCTTCAGGTTCAATAATGTTGTTCTTTGGCTTACAGAGACATGTCTTCAGATCAGTTAAACATTTGAATCCTTTTTTTTCTGCTTTGAGATCATTATCAGAAAACATTCAGACACAAAATAGAATAAAGCCTTCAATGCTCTTTAATTATACAATTTACATTATTCCCTGTTTGGTATTAATTGGAGATATAAATGGAAAAATGATACATTTACATCCTTATTAAATTGCGATTTGGCCAATTGAATAGGGCTCTATATAAGCACATATTTTTTTACAGAAGTTTTTAGTTAGTGAACTTCTATCCAAAAGCAAGGTCTTCACTAACTAAAAACTTCTGTAAAAAATAAAAATATATATATATATATATCTAGCCCTATTTAATTGGTCGAATCACAATTTAATAAGGCTGTTAGTCTACACTTCATAATTATCCAGATCCATTTGATTCCTAGCTCACTACAAATGGGAAATGGCAAAACTTGGAACCTACAAATATTTTTAGAAAAAAACATTCTCTCTTATTTATATCCTGTAGAGAGCTGTAGAATAGATTGGTGCTTTATGAAAAGAAAGTACTGCTCTTACAAACAGACTTACTCTGAAAAATATTTTTCCCTAAATGTTTCACATGAGTTTCTTTAAAGCATTTTATGATTTGAATATTTTTATGTATGACATTTAGTTATCTGGGTGTCAAACTGATCAATAAGAGATTTGTTCTTGTCCTAGATTTCATCCAAATTAAATGACCACTTACATTTTGTTCCTGAAAGTATTTCAAACATAGATGTAACAATCTTTTCATCCTCCTTGCCATTTGCAGTCTGTCTACCTGTTATCTCTCTGAGTCATTTTCAATATAATGTATTGGATAAGCTTAGAAACTTTGGATGCAGGTAGTCCTATTTCCTCCATAATTTATTTCAAACATACAGTATAATGACTGATTTTTCTTGAACTAATGTACTTTCTGCAGTTATGTGCATTGCTAATTATCACAGTTCTGAGCATACAGAAGATTCTGGGAACTTATCTTAAAACAGACTATAACAGTATATTTTAAAACTTTTAGGTGGATTTTGTGGGTATCAGAATGAATTAAGTTAACAACTTAGAATCTAATGTAAAGTATAAATGTTTCTTGTAATATTTAACTTCTTATGAAATTAGATTTTATAAACTCACCTGTTTTCTTTCTTTGTCATTTCCTACAGTAATTTAAACATATTAAAGTATGTTGAATTTAAACTCTTGTGAATTATAGCTGTTATGTACATACATTTTCAATTCACATAACCAAGAAAAAGCTGCATTATAATAACTAAATATTCATAAAATGAATGTAAATGTGATTGAAACTACTTGGTAGTTCATAGTCACTTGTCAAGTCCACACACCTTTCATAGACAAAAACATACCACTGGAGCACTTTAACATGAGTCAAAACTATAGCAAACCCCAATTCAACAGCAAATGAATAGAATGTGTGTATGTATGTATGTATGAATATTCACAATGGAAATTTTTGGCTTGTAACATAGGGTCTGATTTAATTTGAGACTTGCGGGAGCTTTTTTTCAGTAATGTTACACATGTATTCAATTGCCTTCACACATGATATTATTTAGCTCACCAGCAACTTGTAAACCCACCTAAATGTTATGGTCCTCTGTGGCACCTAAATGTTCAAAGTCCAACCATGGAGGTCCCTAATGAACCCCTGTGACTTTAGCAGTTAACTATTATGCCACAAGGGTCCTATGATGAGGTCCTTGCAGGATCTCCAAGGAAATAATAATAATAATAATATATATTACTAGCGAATTGCCCGTCAAAAAATGACGGCAATGAAATTGTAAGTGAGCTAAGGCTATTTGGTAATAATGAAATAACTAATAGATTAATAAAGTAATTAATAAAGTAATATACTTTACCTATTTTGAAGTAATATATGCAGGAAGCATTGTGTTGAAGAGCTGGCAATCTGTTTTGATGTTGCTGCAGCATTAGTGGTGTGGAGCTGCTGTGTAAGCATGATGAATGTGTGCAGTGTAATAGTGTGTGTGCACGAGACCACATCGTTAGCGTAGTTTTGTACTTCCGCATTGTTCTAAAATGGCGGGTAATGTGTGGTATACGTCTGTAGTGGAATATCCGTAGGTGTTTTGTGGTGTGTTGCGTGTTTCTTGTGGTGTTTTGCGTGTTTAGAGTGCTGTAGCCTCGTTTTCGTTTTGTTCTGCGACCATTTTTTCTCTCGCTTAGAGAATTTTTTTTGTGTCTAAACTCTTTTATTTTGAGTTAAATGAAGGTGTAACTTCATTTTTTGAGGTCCTGGATGCTCCCTCTTGCTGTAGGTAAGCTTTTTATGTATGTGTTGTGTGTATTTATTGTGTTTTTAATTTTTTCATGTTCACGGGTTGCGGGAGATTTTTGCGAGTCTTTAATGTCTGTTAACTGTCTCGTAGGTTGTTTGCATTGCGACGTAAAGTTTGCGAGGGTCCAGTTGCTCACAACTATATAGTGATGCTACATAAAACACTAACATAATATGCCACAGACATCCTAAAAGGTCAGGTGTGAGCAGGGAAGGGGATTAGTTTTTAAAGACATTATTCTGCCTTTACAGGCGCTATTCAGTACAGGTCAATAATTTTCACAGAATCAGAAATATTGCAACTTGTGACTGATAAGTAATTCTTAGTTCTCAGGAAAGTTACATTAATAAAGTGATTTGTGCAAAAGCAACTTGTAATGTTACTGATGTGTTGAAATCAATGGGAAAGCCTGCCGTCTACTAAATTACTAGTAGCTCATTTCATGTGAAAAAGGCTCAATTAAATATTTAGGTAAATGGACTGACCACTTTTTAGCAGAGGTGGCTGGTGCATAGGGGCAATGGTCAATTGCACTCCCCCCCAAAAAAAAAATTATCATTCACTTTAATATTGTATTTTACATTTATATAGATAATAAAATGTAATTATATCTGTATATCAGCTTTCATGTCGTCTTTCAAATGATTTTGTTAAAAGTATGCATTTATCACTTTAAATTAACCCTTTGTGTGCCTTTCCCTTTGCCTGGTGTCTTCCCTAGTGCTGCTATAGATCATATTACAGTGAGAGCGTTGTAATGCTCTCTTGCTCAGCCTGCCTGAGTCTACATTCACTGTGCTAGAAATTGTATCAATTTTCCTGTCAGCATCAACCAATTAGTGCCGCAGGCTGTCAGGTTACTAGGAACATCCCCTCTGACTGTTCTCTCTGAACACCCCCAAGCCTATAGAGGCTCAATGTTATGATATGACATCAGGAAGGCTTTATAAGCACATTATTTCAACCCCTCCCAACTCTGTTCCTGCTCTTTTTACTGACTGATCCTGATACTCATCCTCCCGTACTGATCTACCCAAACTAATCAACCAAGTAAGTTTGCACAGGCAGTGATACTGGAGTGGGTTGCCAGTTTCTTCTCCAGTGGAACTGACTTGGATTAGAACCCAGGCCAACAGTTGTGGAGGCACCTAAAGGCGTCCTTCAGCAAGCGTTTGTGTTCCATTCATGACCTTTTGGGTGATTTAGTGACAAATGATCCAGATGCTGGGAGAAACAGAAATGTGAGATGCAGTGTTAATGTGTGTTATGTCCAGCAGACATATAAAAAAAAATGGATGTCCGTGGACTAGTTTTTAAAAAAAAGACAGACTGGAGGATGAGCCTAAGCATCCACACTTGTGTGCTATTTCTTAAAATTTTATTTAAAAAAAGGTTCTTTTGTGTTGTTATTATATTTGCATTTTCTTAAAAGTTAATATAAAGTAAACATTGTTAAAAAAAAATATGGTTTTTGTGTATTGTTTCCATGAATTCCTCTTTGCCTATCTACCCTATGTTAAAATGACCCCATTTATCTCAGTTTCTCATAACACCCCTATTGCCTGGAACCTAATCTAAATGGGGTATTCCTGTATCTATTGTGTGTGCAGGTAGAGTTTCCTCTCTGCATTTAATGTATCTTCCTACCTCTGGAAGTAAGCTACTGAAAACTAAGGCCTCCATTAAATTGCAATACAAGAACTATACCGTGAGGTAGTGGAGTAGCAAGCACCCGCCCAGCCGGAAGTGACATAGGGGGAGGAGGAGACGAGGGCTCTGGTTCAGGGGAGGATGTAATATGGCTGGTGTGGTCACCATCCAGCCCTCCGGCCACACCACCCAGATTCAACCCAACTATCTCCCTCCTCCAGAGACTGAGCATATTGTCAGGGCCCTCCCACTGGAGTGATGACACCAACCAGCCACCACCTCCTCCCCCACAGCAGTGCACTGGACTGACCACCACCACCACTACCAACGGGCCCAACCACACCACCTCCAATACTGCAACACCATCCAGCCAAGCCCCAGATCCTCCCCACTTCCACAGTACCACCTCCTCCCCACAGCACGCCCCAGGGACCTCAATCCCCAACATCAGGTCCAGCTGCGCAGGCGGAGTTGCTGGCCCTCATGCATCAGCAGGTGGACTGTCTTTGGGGGATCCATTACAGCATCTCCGCAAATCATGTGGAGGTAATATGCAGCCTGGCAAGGCACAATAGGGAGGAGAGGAGGCATCATCTAATGAATAGACTCCTACTTGGGGGTAACAGCAGAAGCCATGCAACATGCTTTGGTCCCCGGCCCCACCTCCTCCACCCGGGAGGCATCCCTTGGTCACCCGCAGCCTGGCCCCTCCTTTCCTACCACCATGCCTCTGCCACTGCACGTGCTGCTGCCTCCCAGGGGGTTGCCTCTCCCTCCGTCTGCCTCCCACCATCACCCCCATGGAGAACCGGGCCATGGAGGATTTAGGCTTTGTGCCTAGGTGGAGGAGGACCTCAAAGCTGCCAAGTTGTTTGTCCCATCTCAACAACACTCCTCAGTGACCATCTATTGATCACAATGTTAACCTAATCTAGCCTGGCTACAGAGTCTTGGATCTTGGCCTATGTGATGGAGATATATTGTATGCAGATAGCTACCTCCCATCACATGGTCCATGATCCTCTTCTCTATGGACACATAGGGTTCTGTTTAACATTTAACAAATTGATGGTCACTGAGGAATGTTGTTGAGAAGAGTTGCTGCAATCCCTATATCTTTAAGACCTTATTTTGTAGGTTTTGTATTTTATTTTCGTTTTTTTGTTTTAGGTTCAATTCAGGTGTATGAAGGCCCCTTCTGCATCTGCAAGCATTGTGAATGAAATGTATGAGGTGTAATGTTTTCACAGTGCTTCTCAGGTAGACATTTCCTTTAATGACAGCCCCCATCTAACATGTAGCTCCCACATTCTTAAAGCAATCATATAGCCAGATATCTAAGAAATGATTGTTGTTAGCTTTAATTTAGATTAATACCGCTATGGCAGTGGACTTGCAAAGTGTAACAATGGCATGTTACTTATTATTACCATTTATTTATAATGCGCTGACATATTCCTTAGCATTGTACATAAGATAAGTTCCAGACAAAGGTAAATACAAATCAACACATAGCAAAGCAAGGAGGGCCCTGTCTTTGAGCCTCGAATGCAGTGTCATGGTGCTTTCCCCAAAGCACCCTGCAGGATTGAAACTCACAGACTTACAACCTAAAGGTATTGTGTGGGGTAAAGGAGGGATAGAGAGTTGCTGAGTGTGTTAGAGTGGAAGGTGATATGCTTCTTGTGTTTTTAGTGAATGTTTTGAGGCAGGAGGATAATCTGGTGGAGTGAAGGCGAGATTGAGAGGAGGTGACAAGAGTTGTGGAAAGAAGAAGGTCATTAGTAGAATGAAGAGGGCGGTTGGGGAAATATTTGGAGATGAGAGCAGAGATGTACGGGGGTGCACTATTGTTGAGGGCTTTGTAAGTTAGGGTCATGATTAAAATGTTATTCTGGAGGCTAAGGGAAGCCAGTGGAGTGATTGACAGAGAGGTGATGCTGACACTAAATGTAGTGTACAGAAGATGAGTCTAGCAGAGTTGTTTATTATGGATTGAAGTGGGGATAGTTGAGTGGTGGGTAGGCCAGCAAGAAATGACTTGCAGTAGTCATGTTGAGTAATGATGAGAGAATGTATTAGGATTTTAGTTGTGTCTTGTGTAAGATAGTAGTGAATTCTGGAGAGATGTTTTTTAGATGGAGAAGACAATATTTTGTTAGTGACTGTATGTGAGGGATGAAAGAAGGGCGGTGTCCAGTAGAACCCCAAGGCAATGAGCTTGGGAGGTGGGAGTAATGATGTTGTTGTTGACAATAAGATAGATGTGAGGAATTGACGCTGTGGTAGAGGAAGGGAATATTAGGAGTTCAGTCTTAGACATGTTGAGTTTGAGATGGTGGGTGGACATCCAAGAAGATATAATAGAAAGCCAGTTGGAGACATGAGAGGGGGATAGATCTGGTGATGAGAGGTATAGAGATGATATGAAGGCCAAAAGTGTTTATTAGGGCACCAAGTGAGGATGTGTAGATGGAGAAGAGGGGGCGCTAGGACTGAACCTTGGGATACACCAACAGACAGGGGGTAAGTAGAAGAAGATGTCAGAGAAGGAGACACTGAATGATTTTGTAGGTATGATGAAAACCACGAGAGAGCAGTGTCTTGAATACCAAGGCAGGAGAGGGTATGGAGTAGAAGTGGATGATCGACTGTGTCAAAGGCAGCAGAGAGATCTAAAAGAAGTAGAATGGAAAAGTGACCTTTTGACTTGGCTGGTAGGAAGTCATTAGTGACTTTACTGAGAGCTGTCTCAGTGGAATGTTGGGGCCGGAAGCCAGATTGCAGGGTGTCAAGAAGGGAGTTAGATTAAATAAAGCTGGTAAGGTGGTTATAGACGAGCCGCTCCAGCAGTTTGGAAGCCAGGGGAAGTAGAGAGATAGGGTGGTAGTTAGATGCGACATCAGAGTGAGATGAGGATTTTTTGAGGATGGGTGTAATTGTGGCATGTTTTAGAGAAGATGGAAACGTGCCAGTATTTAGGGAAAGGTTGAAGAGGTGTGTGAGAGCTGGGATAAGTGTGGTTGAGAAGGGAGGGATAAACTGAGATGGAATAGGATCTAGAGGACAGATAGTGAGGTGAGGTAAGTGTATGTTCCCCTGGTCCCCTTGTGGATTGCTAAGTGGTGGTGGGGAAGGGGCTTGTGTAACCTGAATTAAGCTGTGAGCTATACCATGTAGGGCCACTGTAGGTGGGCAGGTCATAGCAGGGAGGTCAGACAAATCAAAGTCCACTAAAGAAGGAACTGGCAACACACTCCAGTATCTTTGTCATGCAAACCTTGTGGATACGCACAGACAGAGACATTAGTAGGTGTGCTGCAGTCCATATGGTCACACAGAGTCAAGCACAACTGAGGGACTCAACAACCATATGTGAAATGTTCCCCTGGTACTTGATAAATGCCATGTGGCGGTGTAATTTGGCCACTATTTGTTGCCCTAATGCAGATGTGATGAGTGAAATGTATATGAGATGGTCTTGGTATTTGTAGGGCCCACATTAGAGCCTCTGTGAGTGTAAAAGGGTTAATATGTCAGTTAACATGTATTTGTGTTGCAATTTAATGAGGTAGTGTGCATTTACTAGTTTTCATCATGTTGCAGCATGGCTTTTCATACTGGCCTATGCATGATTATTACAACCTATGAGGAAAATATATATATATTTTTTTAAATATTTGATAGTTGGGAGTTTTTGTGCATGTAATTGTAATGCCTCCCATTGCTTTCCCCATATTTTGAAGTGCATTGGTGTATTTATATTGTCATTTGCAGTGTTACCAACTAGCCTGTAAACCCTTTGCAGATCTTATTTGGAACCTGTAAGCTTTGGGCCTCCATTTGGCGTTTGCAAGCTTGATTGCGGCTGCCATGTTTCGCAATGTTTGCAATTGAATAGCTTTGAATAGCCTCCATTTGGCGTTTGCGAGCTTGATTACGGCTGCGATGTTTAGCAATTTTTGCAATTGAATAGCTTTTCGCGATCAGAAGTCTTGCGGCCAATGAAAGATCAAAGGCCATTTTTTCAAGGCTGTAACTCATAACCAATTTGCAGCCCGCAAAAAGACGCCAATTGAATAGCAAATTAACTTGCGACCTCACTTACGGGCTACCCGATTAATTTATGGCCACAATAGTCCTTTAAATGTATTTATTCATATATGAATATTTACATTGGTAACATTAGGAAATCTAGCCTGTGGCTTCTTGATGGGTGGTCTGCTTTTACATTTTCTCATAGGTAATTAACAGCTTCACATGCTTGGGAAAGTGTATTTTATCTGCTGGTAATCATTATCCATTAATTTCTAGGAACATTGGTTACTGAATAATTTAATTAGCTCTGAAAACTTCCGTGATCTAATAGATCTTGCTATAGAAATAGTTTTTTTTCCTTTCTGTATTTCATTTATCAAACATATGCTTGCTGGCTATCTCTTCTGCAAACATATACATGAATCCACCCAGTAAATAAATGAATCTAACAGGCATTATAACGGGATCAACCCTAAGTATTAAGATTATATTAATATTTTAGTTGCTTATCCTTGCTTAGCCTTTAGAGAACCAGTGTTTAGAATATGTTTTAGTGTCAGGGAACCAGACATATTAAGATGTTAATGCTATGAATATTTTTCTATATTAAATTGGAAAAAATATAGTTTTTTTATATTTTTTTTGTTACAATTCTATATGTGAACAGTGAAATATTTTTACAAGTTTTGTTGGGAGCTCTAGCTACATTAGATGAAAAAGGATCTTTGTGAGGGAGAATGTGAAGGGGAAATGGCTGCTAAGATACTGAAAAAAAAAGTAAGTCCAAAATATTTAACATATTTTACTAAAATGTTTATAAAACTTATAGAATGGATTAGTTTTGATTTAGTGGATTTTTTAAAGAGTTAAGTAGTCCTTTACTTTAGTTATTTCAATAAACGCTTAGGGCTCCATTCAATTTGAGCCTTGCAACTTGATCGCAGACAGCCGAATGTCTGCGAGTGAGTTGCGGGCTCCAGTTCCTCTCTGTTTGTGATGCTATTTAATTGCTCAGGCTCGCAAGTTGCGTGCCCGAATCTAAAACCCTAAACCATGCACTGCTTTGGAGCTGTTGAGGGTGGGAACATGATCAATTAGGCAAGCCCATAACCTCTCATTTAGAATCAGCCAGTAGAAAAGTAGGTTAAATGTTATTCGATTAGGTTTAGGGGTCTGATATCAGACTCACAAACCCTCACAATAAAGAATTGTGAAATGTATTGTCAATACTGTTCTAGTCCATATGGGTGGCCTGATATGTTTTAACTCATTGATACCCAAGATCGAATTAACCCTGAATTGCAGGCATTGAGACTATTGTGCAATTAATTCTAATGTCTGTCATCGCTTTCCCCGTTATTTACAGTGCAGTATTGATCTGTTATTAGCATTTATAGTGATTAACCCCCTTGCGGGTCCTCTCTAGCACATTTAGGATTTTCTCCTTCATTTGCCATTTAAGGATGTGAATACATTGCGAGCTTGGAGAAATTGAGCAATTGAATAGCGAATTGCAAATTTAGCCTTGAGAAAGTGAAAGTTTAAAGGCTTGGAGGGCATTAACTTGCAATTTTAAAAATCGCTATGAATCACAGCTTCAGTTATGGGCTCCATTTTCGAGCCCGGATTTTCCAAATGGCTCAATTGAATGAGATTCTAAGCTTACAAAGCACTGTCTTTATTTACCAAGCTCTACCTGCGCAATAGTTATTAGGCAGTAACTACTGCTAGTGGTCCCATAAGTCCTAATGCAAAGTTCCATAGTTTTAGGCAGAAAACAGAAAGTGGGCTCAGTAAAAAAATATATAAGGTTTGAGATTTTCTCATGATCAGCAGAGGCAACAAACTACTGGTGGGTTATAGCTTGTTTTATGTAGTTTTCTACATAATGGTATCTCGTTGTGATATACAACTCCTCTGACTTGAATGGAAATGCGATAAGACGTTGGTAACTTAACAACTTCTGGGTAAAGCAGTAGAATTTTACAAAATATTGAGCTTTAGCCTAATGACCTTACAGCGAACAATTTGGCATGACTTTCTGTAATACTGAGTTATTTGATCTTATTGCAGTCCTTCTCTAACTCCGCAAATCAAAAGCATCAATTCTACGCCACTCAGCCTTCTTTATTGTACAGCTCTCAAATACTTATGTTACTACAGAAAAATACCATAGTTTTAACTATGTTGATATTGATATATTTACTTGTTAATAACTTATCCAGACTTTACAAAGCTTTAATTCCTAAAAGCAAAGGTATTTTAATTTCATGGTTTCAGTCATCATCCGCAGAGATCTTGGAACCCAGGAAAATAACATCTGTCCCTGACGCCACTTCTTCCCCATCTATTTTACAGGAACTGAGATTGCTGTTTGTCATGATATTCATCTTTTTAGGGTTGAGCAGCAGACCAGTTTTTGCACTCTCTTCTTTCATCCTCATCAATAGGTCCTTTAGTTCTTTCTAGTTTTCAGCCATCAGATTAGTATCATCCCTGTATCTGAGATTGTTGATATTTCTCTCAGCAATGTTAATTCTAGCTTTGGATTCTTCCAGTCTGGCCTTACACATGAAGTATTCTGCTTATAAGTAAAATAAATAAGGTTAAAATATGCAACCTTGTCACGCTCTTTTTCCAATCTTGAACAATACTGTTGTTCCATGTCCACTTCTGACCATAGCTTCCTGGTCCACATACAGATTCCTCAGGAGGTGGGTGAGATGATCTGATACTCCCCTCTCTTTAAGAACATGCCATATTTTGTTGTGATCCACAGTCAAAAGCTTTAGAATAGACTATGAAACAAAAGTAAATGTTTTTCTGGAACTGTCTTGCTTTCTCTATTTTCCAGTGGATATAGGCAATTTGATCTCTTGTGCCTCTTCCTCTGTGGAATCCGGCTTGCACATCTGGTAGTTCTTGGTCCATATACTGTTGGAGCCAAGCTTGTAGAATCATAAGCATTACCTTGCTGTTATGTGAAATGAGTGCAATAGCTTGATAATTGGAGCACTTTTGGCACTGCCTTTTTTGTGATTGGGATATAGACTCACCTTTTCAAGTTTACTGGCCACTGTTGATTTTTACAAATTTGTTGACATAAGGCAAGCAACACTTTCACAGCATCATCTTGTAGGATTTTGAATAGTTCAGCTGGGATTCCATTAACAGCAGCCTTGTTATTAGTAAGATGTCCGGCTCTACCTTATTGGGCAAACACTGCTGTTAAGATCTTTCCTGTATACTGTAGATTTCCAGTGTATTCCTGCCACCTCTTCTTTATCTGATCTGCTTCTGTTAAGTCCATACAGTATTTGTCTTTTACTGTGCCCATGAAAGGTTCCTTTCAGATCCTCAAGAGATCTCTTGACTTTCCCATTCTGTTATCTTTTTCTGTCTCTTTACATCACTTATTATAGAATGTCTCCTTATCTCATCTTGTTATCCTTTGGAATTATGTATTCAGTTGGACAAATATTTTATTATCTCCACTCACAGTTTGCCTTCTTAGTTTTATTTCTTTTAAGGGATATTTTTTGTTGCATTATCCTGGAAAATGTTGCAAACTTCTGTCCAAAGTTATTCAAGCATTCTGTCTTCCATGCCTAGTCCCTAAAATCTATTATTTATCTCCACTGCATATCCACTGGGGATAATATTTATTTTGTATCTGCTTGGTTTGATGATTTTTCCTCTTCTCTTCAGTTTAATTCTGAACTTTGCAATAGGACAGATCTGAGCTGCAGTAAACTCCAAGTCTTGTTTTTGCTAACAGTATGGAGTTCCTCCACCTTTGTCGTCTCTGAGGCTGTTGGAAGAGGGTGTTTGCTATGACCAGAGAATTATCTTCACAGAATTCTACTAATCTCTGACCTTCTTAATTTTGTACTCCAAGGACAAACTTGCCAGTTATTCCAGGTATCTTTTGCTTCCCTATCATTCCAATCTCCTATGATGAGAATAACATATTTTCTTAGTGTTATATCTATGCAGTTTTGAATATATTTGTAGAACTGGACAACTTCCACCTCTTTAGCATCCATGGTTGACACATAGACTTTGATCACTGTGATGTTAATTGGTTTGCCTCAAATTGAAATAATTCTGTAATTTATTGGATTTTAACCAAGCACTGCTTTGGCCATCTTTTGATTGATTATGAGGGCTGCCTCATTTCTTTTGAGGGATTCTTGACCCTGGTAAAAGATCTGGTGCTTGTCTCATAGGTACGATTCCAGTCCATTTGAGGTCACTAATTCCTAGGATATCAATATTTAACCTTGTCATCTCATGTTTGACCATGTCCAGTTTTCCTTGGTTCATAGTTCTAACATTCCATATGTTTAATTGTTTTTGCAGCAGCAGACTTTCCTTTGCCAAATCCGCATCTGGGTGTCCTCTTGGCTTAACCACTTAATCAAATCTGGTGCTACTCGTACTCACCCCCTGCTCTTCCTCAATAATGTGGTAGACACTTAATTACCTGATGGGTTCATTTTCCATAGCATTATGTCTCAGGTTGTGCTTGTAGATTAGGTTATCTTAGCAACGTTACTGGAGTGGGTTGCCAGTTCCTTCTCCAGTGGACCATGATTTGTTTACCTCACTGCTATGATTTGCTGATCTTGGGTGACCTTACATGGTATAACAAGGTAGTAAACGAGAAGGGGCTAGGAGGCTTGGTGGAAGTAGGCCCTGAATGTATGTAATTTGAAGAATAAAATTATTTGGATTTCAATATCATCTATATGCAGATGACACTCAAATCTACCTCTCGGCACAAGTGTCCAGCTGCCTCTCCACTATATCCTCTTGGATGACTGCCCATCAACTCAAACTCAACATGTCAAAGACTGAGCTCCTAATCTTCCCTCCCTCTACCACAGCTTCCACCCCACATACTGTATATCATTCACTGTTGACAATGCCATCATCACTGCTACCTCCCAGGCCCACTCTCTTGGGTTCTGTTGAAACCTGCCCTCTCTTTAACTCCTCACATGAAATCCATGACAAAATCTTGTCTTTTTCTCCTAAAAAACATTGCCAATATAAGTCATTATCTTGAGTTTTACTAACTAAAAATGTCTGTAAAACAAATATGCTCTGTGCTCATATAGAGCCCTATTCAATTGGCCAAATTGCAATTTAATAAGGCTGCAAGTGTCTACAGCACGTCTCTGTCAGTCACTCCACTGTCTTCCCATTGCATCCAGAATACAATTTAAAATCATGACCCTAATGTACAACACCCTCAGCAATAATGCACCCTCTTATATCTCTGCTCTCATCTCTACGTACACTCCCAACTGTTCTGCTAATGAAATTCTTCTTTCCTCCTCTCTTATCACCTTCTCTTACTCCTGCTTTCAGGACTTTTCTCGTGCTGCCCCTATTCTTTGGAACTCCTTGCCTTGCTCCACTCGACTATCCTCCTGCCTCAAATCCTTCAAAACCTCACTAAAAACTTACCTGTTTAACTGTTTAAAGAAGCTGATCACCTTTAGCCTTAATACACACATCACAACTATTATCCTTCTATACCTCCTCCATACCCTTTAGATTGTAAGTCTGCAAGTTTTCAATATTGCCAATTGCTTTAATGAAAGCACTGTGTACATTTGATTTTAAGCTAAATGACAGGGCCCTCCAGTCTTTTTTCTTCATTGTGTTAATATTGTTTTGACTTCAATATACCCCTGAATAGCGCTACGGAATATGTTGGCACGTTACAAATAAAGGAAATAATAATAATATCAGTCAGGGTTTACAGAGAAATACTAAATGCATTAAATAAAGTAATTAAGTGGCATTAAACAACATTACTTGGTAACATAATTAAAATCACTACATCAGATGGCCAATTATTCTTAATTACTCAGAGCTGTTGCAAAATATGTGACAGGTTATTATCTGGTTGTTTTCATCTCTCCACAGGAGGCTTCTTATGATAAACTACCCCATTGTTAAAAAAGTAGTTGAAACATTGTGTGATATTGGAAAAAAATACAAGGATACACTAACACTGAAATCCCAAAAATACAAAAATAAATAAGGGTATAATATACAACTGGATTTACTACATATTAAAAAAAGTTTTAAAATGTTTAAAAAGGAAAAATTAAAACACCTTGGAATATAACAGCTTCCTTAATGGTAAACAAAGTGTATGTGGTGAAAAATAAGCTATATTTAATCATATGACCCACAAGGGGTTCTGTCTGGAATTCCAAACTGTTGTAGACCCAAAAGCTTTCTAAAAACCCTCAACCACAACGCTGATAATACCTAAAGCCTCTTGGCGCTCCTGCATACCACTGTTGCAGGTAGTGTATGTGTGATATTGAGCAGCCATTGGGTAAATTTAGCACTGCAGTATCCCTTTTGCTGCTAATCCTGCTTGTAAACATGTCTGTCTAACAATTTGGAGGTGCAAGTAAAGCTATAGGGAAAACACTTCCCGCGTTACCAACGCAGTGACATTAACTTCCATTAAAACCATGTGTCCTGACGTGGATAAGAACTAATACTGAACACCAAGGAATCCCACTTAGCACATCAGTTTTATCTGAGTATGTTCGATTAACAACCCTTTTCTTCCTATCATTTAGCCAACTCTCAATCCATAAGCAGGAATTTACTGCAATTCCTATATCCCTTAGTTTGCACAATATCCATACCATGTTCACTGTATCAAAAGCTTTTGCAAAATAAAAAAAGTCTAGGTCTGCTGAGTTGTCTTGAACCAATTTCTTATTAACGTCCTCATAGAAACCAATTAAAATAGTTTGACATGTCCTATGTCTCATAAATCATAGTTGGCTCCTACTCATATATAGTAATACAAGTATAAGTTAAATATCTTTGATCTATTATACAACCTGTATCAGGTGCTGTAGCTGAAAAGTTGCAAGTGCCTCATATAACTGACAGGGCTGAAGCAAGAACATTTATATTATTAGGATGTTAATAATTAGGATTATATACATATTTTCAGCCTTATTAAATTGTGATCCAGCCAATTGAAAAGGACTCTATATAAGTACATATCATTTTTTTTTACAGAAGTTTTTAGTTAGTGACCTTCTATCCAAAAGGAAGGTATTCACTAACTAAAAACGTCTGTGAAAAAAAGATGCTATGTTCTGATATAGAGTCATATTTAATTGGCCGAATCGTAATTTAATAAGGCTGTATATTATTAGGATGTCAATAATATCCTAATAAACTTGGTGATATGGATTCTCGAAGACTGGAGTTGGTCATCTTTGCCTTAAAAAGAGCCAATCATTTACAAGCTCCAAAATATCTACTGAACTTTGCTGATGTCCATAATTAAACAACAATAATAAAATTTTGCATTCCTGAGCCTTCCTATTTTAATGGTGAGGGATGCTATCTCCTGCATTATTTCCATAAAAATACATTATACATAGAAAAAATAGAGTAGCACTACAGAACTGGGGCATCATTAAATTAGCCCTCATATTTCCCTCACTCCTCACAAAGGACAGTTTGTTTCTGTTTGTGAGGACTGATTCCTCAATATGTCCCTCGTAGCCTCCTTTGTGAGATGACCCAGAAAAACAGCCGAGAATACTCTCAGAGAGAGCTATGTAGTAACACACAGCCATAAATCTATGAGGTAAACCTCTCACCTCGGAAGAATCCCTACGGGTACCAAAAAGCGGCAGCAAGTGATCCTAAAGTCTATAAGTGCTGCCTCAGAGCAGCCCGACACTGCCGTCTGATGATCCCCCCTGCTCCCTAAACACTTCCCCATGCTGCAGGGGTCCCCTATAGTGCCTTCTGATTGGTTTAAAAAAGTTTGACAGGTTTATCAGCCAATCAGAGTGGGATATAGGGTTGTATCCCATTCTGATTGGCTCATACCTTAGCGCCTTCTGATTGGCTGAAATTAGCTTGACAGCCTTTTCAGACAGTCAGAAGGCGCCACTCCCAATTTCCTACCGAAAGAGGCTCTGGAGGCCTCATTAGCATCTAGGAGCTCTGCGAGTGCGGAGGTCCTTTTTTTTTTTTTTTTTTTGCAGCGCAGATTCATCAAGGGACTAGTCTGGGCAGAAGAGGAGAAGGCCAGGGACATTGGGGACAGGTAACTTTTCAATTTATAATGTTTATTTTTTATTTATTTGTTGTTTTTGATGTGTTATACTAATCGTATGTATCTTTTTTCCAGGGGACGAGCCAGAGAACAGAAGAAGATGGACGAGGACATGCTGGAAAGGTAAGTTTAATACTGTATTTGTAATGTTTAATTATTATATGTAATGTTTAATATTTTCTGTATTGACCCCCATTAGTGACAGGGTTAATTAAGTGCTTATGGGAGTCTGTATTGACCCTCATGAGTGAAATGGTTAATTAAGGGCATATGGGGGTCTGTATTGACCTCCATGAGTGACAGGGTTAATTAAGGGCTTATGGGGGTCTGTAATTAAAAGCTAATGGGGATATGTATTGATCCCCAAGAGTGATAGGGTTAATTTTAGTATCATGGGGCTCTCTATAGAGACCCATGAGCTATAGGGTTAATTAAGTGCTCATGGGGCTCTGTATAGAGCACCGTGAGTTATATGATTTATTTACTTGCTCATGGGGCTCTGTATAGAGCATCAGAGGCCCTGATGAGCTGAGATCCACAGATCTCACAAAATGTACCTTGGGTGTTGATTACGTCACTTTGGCGCCAAAAAAATGGCTGAAGCAAAAGCTGATAATATGCTATAGCTTTGTTACAAAATGCCTCTATACAGAGGTCCCATGAAGATATTACATGTTTATACTGTCCCAAAGAAGGTATATGTAGTGGCCCAGTTATAGAAGAACAACAAGGTATACTATATCCAGTCCATATAAATGTCCAATTGCATTTAGAACTTTGGGGTACAGTAGTGGTGTCTAAAAAAGAACCATGAGGTATAACCTACCTAGTCCTATAATGATACAGAAGGTGTAGTGGTCTCTCAGTAGAACCACAAGGTAAACAGCATAGATTGCCAGTTTCCAATTTGTAGTGTTTATCATAGTATGACCAAGAGATATATTAACAGCTTGCCCTTAAGTTTGCAGAAAATATAGTTGGTATAGTAGTGGCATTTTTTTGACACAAGGTAATTACTACTGAAGTCGTTGCTTGTGAAATGGTGGTCTCATAGAGATTACACAGATTGTGAGAAATATAAATACAAAGTTTATTTCAACAACATAAATATCTTTATAATGCAATTGAGTGGCACTAGCCAAGATAGTGTCAGACTGATTTCTGATTTCATTTGTGAGAAAAGCAGTAAAACTTACTTGTGAAAATGTATGCTTGTAATCCAATATACATAACTGATTGAATTCTAAAACGTTATTGTTCATAATAGTATCGGCAACAAACCGACATATACTCTTAATCTCAAGACATCTTGACAAGACCAACAGTATAAACAAAGAAACTATTTATAGAAGTTATATATTCAGCTAAGTGGATAAATTCCACCATCTTTGTATAGAATGTATAGCACTTTTTTTCATAATTTCACTATTTTATTGTTTTCATTTAAATTTTATCAAATTAATTAGTTTATGTAAAAAGAAATCACAAATATATATGTCAATATACTTTGGGAATAGTAAATCATTACTTACACAGATATCAATGTTGCTATATTAAAAGCAACATTTAAAGTCTCACAAGTCACTTATTCAAATATAGTTAGTATTGCAATCTATAGAGTAACGCTAACCAATATTTGTAAAACACTAATATCACCTGCTACATTCACTTAGCAGCTATAGAGAAATTTAAAAAATCTTAAGGGACAAAAATATATTGATTATAAGCCGTTTTTAAAAATAAAAAATATATCACATGATATCTAAACCAATTACTGTAGTGATTCTCTGGAGAATAAATTCAGAGATCTGTTTGTATATATTTTTTGTTTTAAACGATCGGATTTTAATTATAAAAATTATTTTAAATAATTTTCATTAAACATTGTTTTTTTTTAAATTTAGTATGAGGCAATTCATAACATATTTAGCAACATAAAAGTGTTCCACCCTTTTTTGTTATTTCTCTCTGTGCCCATCTTCATGGACACAGATAACAAAAAGATCTATTATCTAAGTGTTCACACTTTGGCTATAACCAAACAAAGGATCAACTCTAAGAGAATTGTATCAGACCTCCTTGATGCTGAAAAATAGAGAAAAGAAAGGTATAGCTCTGGATTCAGAAACGAACAGACAGACATACGGCCTACATACCGGGAGATGCGGGCTTGCAATTGAATCGGGTCCTTGGATTCTAATGTCTTGAGGTTTTATTTCAGACAAATTTACCCTCTGCAGTGGAAATTGGTTTTCCATGCTTTAATATGGTTCTATGACATCCGGCAGGGATGCAAATCTTCACTTACCTACACTCTATGCATAAAACCATTAATTGTAGTTATCAGAGCACATCTACTAGTTTGTGGATTTTCTATATGTAACTGATATCATTTATGGTTATATTACCATAGTTGATATTTATCAATAATCCACTTTATTTATACCTCGTATATAATGTAAATCAAAAATGTAAATTACCATTTGCTTATTCATTTTTGATAATTATATTAACACATTAATGTTGGGGTGACATTTCAAATATATGTCAATAATAATGCCTAAACAAAATATATTAAGAAAAAAATAAAGACACAATGATATTTCCTAACAGCCTTATTAAATTGCGATTCAGCCAATTGAAAAGGGCTCTATATATGCACAGACCATATTTTTTACAGAAGTTTTTAGTTAATAAAGACCTTGCTTTTGGATAGAAGATCCCTAACTAAAAACTTCTGTAATGAAAATATGCTATGTGCTTATATAGGGCCTTTTCAATTGGCCTAATCTCAATTTAATAAGGCTGATAATAGGCATAAAGAACAATACTGCTAATCACAATGATTTAGTACTTTGTAAAGAAAAACAATATATTTCAATACATATTGGTTGCTTAACAACGGACAAAATTAATTATATACTATAACTAGTTTAGTAAAAGCTGGATGGATTAAAATGTAATGTCAATGCTTTTAGTATAAATTATGTTCAATTTATCTATTAATGCTTTAAGCACGATATGGTTCTTGTAGGCGAATGATACACAGGCCACTTTTACCTTGCTCTTACCAGAAACATTTGGATTTTATTTCAGATCATTTTAGAAGATTGATGCACAGTTTTTGCTTTTGGCAATATAAAGTTTACAATGTGTTCTGTTTAAAGTGGTTAATTCTATTTATTTTCACTTTTTCATTTTTATTGAGTGTTATTTTAAGATTACCGTAATTAAAATAGAACCATTATTCTTTACAAACAGTGGTATAAAGATTACTATATGTTAAAAATTCTTTAACTTAAAAAAAATTAGAAAAGTTATTTTGTAAATGAGACAGTTTATATAAATATTAAAATAATGATGTCTTTGATTTTATTTTTGATGATATATTTGAATTTCACTTGCCTTTAAATATAATTAACAAGAAAGATAAGAACAGGATTCACTTTTTCATATTTTAAAATCGGTCACTACATTCAATTAAGCTTGGTCCAATAAATCTTATTTGCATTTTTATCAGTCAAAACATATTTTGAAAAATGAATTAACATTTTAATTAATTAATATATTACCTGTACAAAAATATCTTCATAGATATTGCGCACATACTTCATTACTGTTTATTAATATTTTATCAACTATTTTCAGAGCAGTACATCAGGAAAATGTATATTTAATTGTTTGATTATGGTTATAATTTTGAACCTAACATTAAACTAATATCTCATCATCACCTACCTTGAAATATAACACCAAGACAAGTCATGGTTATTCTTTTTTCTTTCAGCAAATGTTTTAAATAAAAAAAAAAAAACAGGAAAAGCTGTGTAATTACCGTTAGGGACATAGAAAATGTATGTCTTCAGTTTTGAAACTACTGGCGATATAGCCAATGCTCTGCATGAGAGTACACTATAAGAATGGAGCCAGTAGCTTTTGGTGGGCTAGGATTTCGTAGAGGTCCTGAAAGCACTATGATTATTTTTGCTCATTTAAATATTACTACCCTCTCAGGCACTCATATGGACATTGTGAGGTAAGTTCAAACTAAAATCCACCTCTTGCATTAAATAGATATGAATAGCACAGAAATAGGGATTTAACATAACCTTGGATGAATATCAACAAAGTATGCTTGGGGGCAAGGACTTAACATTCACTCCAACAGTAAAAAAACTGTTTTGATCCATTTGCTAGTCCCCCTTGCATGTTTTTTTAGGCTTTCTGTATATATGTATATTGAAAAGCCTAACATGTATGTGCTTTTACTATACAAACTAAAGAATTAGCCTTATAAGTGTAGGACACAATCCCTTAACAAAGATTAGAGGAACAAATCATAAATTTCATGGATGAAATATAAGTTTTTCAACATGACATGGATAGATCCAGCAGTATAGTATTCAACTTTATTAAAGAAAATATGTTTTCTATGGAATTACTGTTCTATATAATTATTGTAGTACAGGGAAAGTAACTTAAAATATATTATTATCACTGGAAATTCATCATTTCCTATACAGGTAGCAGGACTGTGTAAGGGATGTATTGACAATGAAAAAGGCATATATGTATATATATATACACTGTGGGGGGGGGGTATTTGATCCCTTGCTGATTTTGAACGTTTGTAAACTGACAAAGAAATGATCAGTCTATCATTTTAATAGTAGGTGTATTTTAACAGTAAGAGACAGAATAACCAAAAAAAAAACAAAGAAAAATGCATGTCACAAAAGTTATAAATTGATTTGCAGGTCAATGAAGGAAGTAAGTATTTGACCCCTTCAATTTAGAACTTGGTGGCAAAATCCTTGTTGGCAATCACAGACGTCAGACATTTCTTGTAGTTGGCCACCGGGTTTGCACACATCTCAGAAGGGATTTTGTCCCACTCCTCTTTGCAGATCCTCTCCAAGTCATTAAGGTTTTGAGGCTGATGCTTGGCAACTCGAACCTTCAGCTCCCTCCACAGATTTTCTATGGGATTAAGGTCTGGAGACTGGCTTGGCCACTCCAAGACCTTAATGTGCTTCTTCATGAGCCACTCCTTTGTTGTCTTGGCTGTGTGTTTTGGGTCATTGTCATGTTGGAATACCCATCCATGACCGATTTTCAATGCACTGGCTGAGGTAAGGAGGTTCTCACCCAAGATTTGATGGTACATGGCTCTGTCTATCGACCCTTTGATGCGGTGCAGTTGTCTTGTCCCCTTAGCAGAAAAACACCCCCAAAACATAATGTTTCCACCTCCATTTTTGATGGTGGAGATAGTGTTCTTGGGGTTATAGACAGCATTCCTCCTCCTCAAAGAAGGCAAGTTGGGTTGATGCCAAAGAGCTCGATTTTGGTCTCATCTGACCACAACACTTTCACCCAGTTCTCCTCTGAATCATTCAGATGTTCAATGGCAAACTTCAGATGGGCCTGTACATGTGCTTTCTTGAGCAGGGGGCCTTGCGGGAGCTGCAGGATCCTTGGGCAGCTGACATCCTTGGGCAGCTCTTTGGTCTTGGCCATGGTGGAGAGTTTGGAATCTGATTGATTAATTGCTTTTGTGGACAGCTGTCTTTTATACAGGTAAAAAGCTAAGATTAGGAGCACTCCCTTAAAGAGAGTGCTCCTAATCTTAGCTCGTTATCTCTATAAAAGAAACCTGGGAGTCAGAAATCTTGCTGATTGATAGGGGATCAAATACTTTTTCCCCCCTCACTAACCAGCAAATCAATTTATAACTTTTTTGACATGCGTTTTTCTTGCTTTTTTTTGTGTTATTCTCTCTCTCACTGTTAAAATACACGAGCCATTAAAATTATAGACTGATCAATTCTTTATAATTCTTTATATTGACAGAACTAAATTACTATGTAAGCATTCAAAATGAGAAAGTGGGATGCATCCTGACGTATGGAAGTGATAGACACAAATTAAAAACTATACTGAAAAAAGTACTGGCACCTTCTGTGGCATGACCATAAACATTTCTCCCCCAAAAAGCAGCCATCACTTCTCGCAGCAGTAGAAAAATTGATTGAGCAGTAGAAAATTTGATTCTTAGCTCAATAAAGCCTGTACATTTATTAAAGCAGAATACACTTTCAGGCATCCATCCACAGGAAAGGAGTATCCAATCAAAACATTTTTTGACTGCTCTTCGACACATGGTATAGACGACCTCACATGCCAATGCTGCAAAATTTACGTTGGGAAAACCGGATGGCCTTTCGGAAGACACATTTCATCCATAAGAAACTGTTTGGATACCCCTGTGGCCATACATGTAAAAAGATTTCATAACAATTAAAAACTGCGTACAATTTCATGTGATTGATAGTGTCACAATTACATCAAGAGGAAGTGATATGGGGAAGCGCCTCCTACAGCGAGTGAGAAAATTGATTTTTGTATTACAGACCAAGGCAGGGGCAGCTGGTGCATAGGGGCAAATGGGCAATGCCATCTCTAAAATAAATGCACTGACTTAATCCCCCCATCACTTAGTTAATTGTATAATTTATATAATAAAAAAAATGTTTTATCATGTTCAATATTCTGTTTTTTTAATAGCTGTTGCTTTCACTTTAAATTTAAAAACCCTCTGTGCTGCAGTTAAACACACTGACTTATCACATCAAGCCCCTGCTGGTGACTTGCCTAGTACTACAGATCAGAGTACATGTGAGAATAAAAAAAAAACAGTCACAGTGTTGTCTATTCCCAAACTGTGCTCTAACTGATAGAACTAAGCCTGTCTGTCAAACGCAGCATCACCCAATCAGAATGTCCGGGAGGGAAAAGTCCTGTATCATACAGGGACTGCACCTCTCACAGTCTCCCCAGATTTTAATACATTGGTGCAATCTCAATAAAGTTTTTGAAAAAAATAACTCCCAGCACACAGTGCATGCAGATAGAGGGATAGAGGGAGCTGCGTGTAGAGCTTCAGTTTTCTCAATACTCTGGTGGTCTTATTGTTTCTGACTACAATGCTCCATACACACCAAGCTTGCGACCTGTCTGTCACCACCCCAGCCTATACCAGACAGAAGCAGCTACAGAGCGCAGGTGAGTCCATATCCTTCTCTGTGTCTTGCTGTTGTTGTTTTGTCCTTCAGTCATGTCTGACTCTCAGTGACCACATGGATGCAGCACACAAGATACATCTGTCTGTGTTTCTGGTTGTGCTTATCTATATGGTTTTCATGGCAAAGATACTGTAGTGGGTTGCTAGTTACTACTCCAGTGGACTCCATTTTGTCTGACCTCTCTGAAATTACCTGGCCATCTTGGGTGACTCTTCATGATATAGTTCACAGCTTCATTGTGGTAACAAGCCCCTTCACCACGACAAGGTAGTGATCCAGAATTGGCCCTGGTCTTAGTCTCTATGTCTATATGTATTTATAAGGAGAGCGTATACTTACTTTTGGGGGAGATCTCTTATCGTATGTGTAAGATTTATATAATGTTTGTGTGTATATATATATATATATATATATATATATGTGCGTGTATATATATATATATATATATATATATATATATATATATATATATATACATCACATATATAGTCGTGAGCATTGCGAGTTGTTGCTAATACTTGCGGGCTCACACAACGAGCCCGCCGAAGTTGATGGCAAGGAGGGCTGGTGGCGATGAGCACCATAGGCGCTCATCCCTACGACCCCGTACGACTTAGGCAGTAAGCACCAAAGGCACTCATTGTGCTGGTGGAGATGAGCGCCATCGGCACTGATCCCTACGACCTACGGGCGACTACAGATAAAGAGCAATCTCAATTATCCATTCACAATGTTAGACCCTTGGCAGTTTGAAAAAATTGTGTGGAAAAAATATGGCCCGTAACACTTTGCAAACAGGAAAGGCGGGGACTTAGAAAAAAACATTACGAGCCGTGCGACATAGAAAAAAAAATACGAGGCTTGAAAAAAAACGGCTGAACCTCGCTCCATCCAAAAACAACACAACCAAAAGAAAAAAAAAACCATAAAAATACAGATGAACCAATGATGACTATACTTTTCCCTTGCTGGAGTTACTTCTGAAGCACTTGATTATCACTTTAGAAGTTTAAAATCTGCAAATTACACTAAATAGGTAAGCTATAATTATTTAATTCATAAATTAATAATTACAATATATATATACCTATTTATTAGCGAATTGCCCGTCAAAAAATGATGGCAATAAAATTGTAAGTGAGCTATGCTGTTTGGTGTATATAAATGAAATAAATAATACATTAATAAATGATATACTTTACCTATTTTGAAGTAATATATGCAGGAAGCATTCTTTTGAAGAGCTTACCAATCTGTTTTGATGTTGCTGAAGCATTAGTGAGTGTGGAGCTGCTGTGTAAGCGTGATGAATGTGTGCAGTGTACTAGTGTGCTCGTGCGCGAGATCAAACCGTTGACGTTAGTTGTGTACTTCTGCATTGTTCTAAAATGGCAGGTAATGTGTGGTATGCGTCTTAGTGGAATATCCGTAGGTCTTTTGTTGGTGTTTTGCGTGTTTAGAGTGCTGCTAGCCTCGTTTTCGTTTTGTTCGGCGGCTATTTTTTCTCTCGCTTAGAGAATTTTTAGTGTCCTAAACTCCTGCCCGCGCTCCTTGCCAGCAACTGCGCACTCGCCTTCCCGAGCCCACAAGCATTAGCAACAACCTCGTATGCTCACAACTATATATGTGATATATATATAACTATATATATATAGATGGTATTGAACTATTCGCCAATAATCAACATTAATTCATGTACAGTAAACATTGATAAATATAATATACATATTTACAATTAATTAATACATTTAATTATATAAAAAAATAAAATACTTAACTCCAATAACCCCATAACCTAAACCTATAATGCCAACAGTGGTGCACACAAAACAGGATACTACAACAAACGTTCTTCAAAACATAATAAATGGAAGGATCTATCCTTTTTTTCTATGCCCAATTGTCTAAGCCCTAGCACCCTAACCTAAACCTCTCTGGATACATACAAAATGGATGTATATATCCTGTTTTTTAGGTCTTGGTACTAGAACAAATTGATTTAAATGTTATTTTAATAATTTGCAATCTTCTATCTGTGTAATTCTCAACAGACACTGCCTGAAGATTCTCATCATCTCTACAGGAATTTAGACACAACACATTCAAGATAAGAGGTTACTGTATTAACAAGTTACAAAAAAAAAAGAAAAGAAAAGGGCTGCTGTTTACACAAATAAAAATTGAAAGACCTATCCTGTTTTGTGTATGCCTCTGAAGAAATGTACTGCAACCTAACTAACACTCTAAGGCTTATTCCCATAACCATAAACCCATACTGACAACATTGCAGCATGCAAAACACTATACAAAAAAATAAATAAAAGGGGTACCCTAACCACTAATGCCATACAGTGGTGCACACAAAATAGAAAAGGGACAATGTCTGTATACAAAATGGAAGGATATATACTATTTTGGTGCGCAACTCTCTAAGGCAAAACTCCATACCCAACAGTAGCGCACAAAAAATATCATAATCACAACACTGTCCACACACAAAAAAGGATAACACAAGAAATAGCTGTTAACACATTCAAAGTAGAAGGACCTATCATATTTGCCTGTGCACCTTTAACAAAATAGACTGCCACCTAATAATCTGCTAAGTCCAACCTCATAAAGCTAACCACATAATGCAAACAGTGGTGCACACAAAACAGCATAGAACAAAAAATAACCAAAACAAAATAAAAAAAAAGGTATTTAAACAAAAAACAAAACAAAAAACAAAGAAGCAAAAGTACCAATGTAACTACTTTTATTTACAGATTAATATGGCAGATACATGAAAACAAAGAGGAAAAGAAAAGAGTCGTCAAACGAGACAATGTCAAAAAACATGGGCAGATCAACAGATGCCGGAGCAAAAGGAAATTCAACGACAAAAAGATTTGTGAGAGACTCGATAGTAAAAAGGACTAGTGGCTGACAAACTAACATCCAAGCCCAAGAATGGCAACTAAAAAGCAAAAACATTAGAAAATGTTAGAAAATGTTGCTGAACAATCTGATAAGAATTCTAATGATGATTTAGAGAGTCCATATTGATATAAGTTCTCAGAATTATCCTTTACTTAAATCTTTAACAGTAGAGGTTCATAATTGTGGTATTCTGAATATTGTCTCTCAGTTTTGTGGGCTTATCATTTCAAACAGGAAAGACCCAGAGATGGCCAGTTCGTTACGTTGCTGTCAAATAAGGCAAGGTAAGGCTTCCATAAAGACAATACTTCCCAACCTATTTAAAAAAGCATTATGACTGAGCCTACTTTTCCTAATTACCCAAAATTTCGAAACAATAAAAAAGATTGTATAATAGTACCACATCCTTTGCATGTATGGGTGCAACATTAGCTGCTAATGTGCCAGGACATAGCCCTTACTGTTTCAAAGTACAAGGACAAATTTTACCATAGTACTTCTCATTTATATCCAGAAGGGGAGCAAAGAAACTTTGCTCAACTATATGTCCCTAGATACAATGGAAGCTGTTGTACAACATATGCAGCTTCCAGAAAATTAAAAAATGCTACCCATTGTTTTTATAGAGCTTGCTAAAATTATGGCCCAAAACCTGTACACTCAAACATATAAAAAAAATTCAGAAATAAAACAAGAACAAATAATACATGCAGAACTACATCAATTACCCAATCCCAAGGAGTCAATGTGGTACTTAAAATAGATCAACCGTACTGATAAACGCCGTTACAACTTACCAACATCAAATGAGGTTGCAATGGTTTTTTTTAAATGACGAGGGAGAACCACTATTTCAAAGGGATATTAGAAATATATCCCAGAAATGAGGAGCAACCCTTACATCAACATAAGTATCTTAGGTTCCTAATTTAGATCCAATGACATATCCCATTGTTTTCCCCCCAATGGGGAAGCCTGATGGGCAACCCAAATTAACCCTGGACAGTTACCCAAATTTGAAAGTACGTGTCAGAAATAATATTTCCATGCTTGAATTTAAAGTGCTCAAAACTGCCATTCAAGAAGGATTTAATCCATTTTATGTGGTGGAAAAACTGACACAAAAATGGATCGTTGATTCATATTTGCAAGTTGAGGCAAATAATTAAAGTTTCATAAAATATCAACAAGATAAACTATGTGTTAGAAACAGTATTGTGGACTGATGGATTATGTCGCTGAGGTTGCTACAACCAGAGAGCTGCCAGCTGGCTCGAGCCATCATATTACCATCTTCCCTTCCAAGGATCTCCTCGCAATATGCAAGAAAGATACAGTAGATGCTATGGCCTATTGTAAACTACATTTGGAAAAACCAGATTGTATTTATTACATTCACATGTAATCCACAATGGCCAGAGATTGCACAGAACAATGCTAATTGGACAAACCTGCTTCCGACTAGACCAGATTAAGGTGGCAATGAGATCTTCAAAATCAAATCTAATGAATTAATATATGACATAAACAATAATTCAGTTATTTGGCAAATGTCTGGCTTATGTTTTATACCACAGAATTTCAAAAAAGAGCCTTCCACTGTGCACATTTGCTTAAAATCCTTCAAGAGAAATATAAATTGGCTACTGGTGATAAAGTGGATTCAGTGATTATTGCTGAACTACCAGATCCAGAAATACATGGTAGACTATATGAGATATGTAACTCATTGCATGATCAGTGATCATGTGAAGATATTAATCACAATCAACATGTATGGAAAATAAAAATGCACTAAAGGATTTACAAAAGATATATAGAGACCAAACTTATGCTAAATTGTGATGGCTATCCATTATACTAGAGGAAGAGAAGGACACAATGCATTTATTTGTGGAAAAAAAGGTTGATAACATATATGTGGTGCATACAAACCACATTTGCTCATGAAGTCTCAATGCACACATTAATGTGGAAGCTTTCACTTCTATAAAGTCCATTAAATATGTATAAATCGTATATTTATAAAGTCTATGCATGCAGCTACTGTAGTGGTCAAAAGTGCAGAAAATCCAGAACAAACTGAGTTATTACATGATGAACTTGCATCTCATGTAGATTCTCGCTATGTAAGTTCACCACAAGCAATGAGGCATCTTCTCAAATTTGAAATGCATTGATTAATCACATGCAGTATATAGATTAGCTGTACATTTGCCCCAAAGACATTTACTTTATTTCAATGTGGAAATGAAAGAAATGCTTTGGCAACAAACTACACACTAAATGCGTGGTTTCAATTAAACTCTATGACTTAGCGGCAAGGGAATTCTTATACATTGACATTCCATATCATTATGTTTTTGTTAATGGATTAGGCAGAAAAGAAAACCTGTGGAAATAAAATTATAATAGAATTTACACTGTAAGTCAAGAGACCCTTGAACGTTTCTTCTTAGGTTTATTCCTTTTAAATGTCCTGGTGCACAAAGTTTTGAACAATTGAGAACTGTTAAATGACACACGTTTATGACAATTTCATTTTGCTGCACGACACAGAAACGTCCTGGCTAAAGATAAAGAATGGGAAAGATGTCTAGAACAAGCCGCACTGTGTCATATGCTACAGCAGATGAGAGAACAATTTGCATTCATTTGCATCTTTTCAAATGTTCCAAATGCATTAGCTTTGTGGACAAATTTAAAACAAATATGTTTGAAGACTTTTTGCAACAATACAATGAAATAAAAGCATTAATTGAAAATTCAAGAGGTCTTTCTCTCTCATGGATTAACTGTACAAAGTTTATTCTGCTACAATCCAGGACTCATAGATGAAATAAACTTTGAAGACTATGATACTTAGCTTCAAAACCAAATAACTCAAGAAAAACTTGCATCTTTAAATACATTACAATTGCAAGCATTTAACGCCAATAAAAGTGCACTAGAGGATGACTTGCTCAAAGAGCATTATGTTCTATTTTCTGGAAGCCTTATTTCTACCTAGAAAAAAAAAGTAAATTAATTATAATCGATGAAGCTACAATGATGTAAGGCCATGTGCTATATTTTGTGTGAGTCATGGATAATGATTTGCCTTTTGGGGTAAAGGTGATATTGTTAGGTGGAGATTTTAGGCAAAGATTACCTGTTGTCCTTGGAAATCTCATAGACATTGTAAAAAATGTATCAAGTCAAGTACACATTGGAAACCTCTTTACTCACCTCAAATTAGAACAAAATATGAGATCAGAATGACAAACTGAATTCAATGAGTGCTCTTCAAAATTGGAGAAGGAAAAACAGAACAAATTCATAATTTACCTGATGATAATGTGGAAATTCCATTGCAAATTATTTTTCAAACAGAACATATATTGGCTATATTCCAAATTACAACTATCAACAATTATGCAGAGCTTTGAAACCAATGTAATATTAAGATCCAAAAATAAAGATGCATTGCTTCTGAATAATGAAATATTAAAATTAATAGATGCACCACAAAAAAATGATCACAGTGCTGATTGTATACTTGGTGATGACAAAGAAACTAAGACAATCTTTTCAACTGAATGTATTAATTCATTAACTCCATCTGGAAATGCCACCCACATATTTTGCAGCTAAAAAAATGTACAATTGTCATGTTACTGGTGAAATATGAACCCCAAAAAAGGACTATGTAATGGGACCAGATTAATTGTTCAAGAATTAAAGACTATTTCATAAATGCAGAAATTCTCAATGGTACCCTACAGGTGACACGCCTTTTCATACCAAGAAACAGATTTGGCACTAAGTGAAAATAGCTTCACTTCTGTACTTAAGAGAAGACAATTTCCCATCATCATGGCATTTGCTATGACCATTAATAACTCACAAGAACAAACTTTAAATCCATGGAATCTTTTTTTAGAAGAACCACTATTGCCCATGGCCAGCTGTATGTTGCATTTTCAAGATGCAAGAATCCAGAGGACACTAAAGTTTATATTGAAAACAAGTCAGGGTGATTTATTAGATGATGGATGAATTTTTACAAAAAAAAAACATTGGTTATATCTCATAGACAAAAATTACAATTCTGCCTGAACTCTTTTTAAAGAAACCACTTTGGCATACAAAAACAATTTTTTTTAATGTCTTTGGAAGTGACTTTTTGCAGGATTTGGCCCCACAGAAAACAGTTACCTTGAATCTTTCTGACATTTACTGTTTCAATTTTAATACATTAAGTTCTATGTTTTGTAATGTTAAAAATTGTGTTTTCAAAGGACTTAAAATTTGTTTCATGTATGTAAATATGGGTTCATGTTAGGAGGATGATCATTTGTTCTGAAATGTAAATGTTTAATTACATAGAGAGTATTGATCCAGGGAGTAGTTAAAGGGGTCAAGAAGGAATTATTTTTCTTGCCCACTTTGAAACAATTGACCAAGTTTCACAGTTTTTTTTTTATTTGCCTTCCTCTGGATTCAATATTCAAGATCACTATATTTTTTTAAATAATTTTAAATTTTAAATATTATTATATTACATTAATGTTTGCATTGTTAACATTAAGACTTTTTTTTACGATTCTGCAAATTTATATCGGCTCAATTTAAGCACATAGCATATTTTTTTACAGAAGTTTTTTAGTTAGTGAGCTTCTATCCAAAATCAAGGTCTTCACTAACTAAAGTCTCTGTAAAAAATAATGTTATGTGCTTATATAGAGCCCTTTTCAATTTGCAGAATCACAATTTAATAAGGCTGATTGTATTTTACAAGGTTTGAAAAGTTGTTTCATTGGATGTTATTAAGGGTTTATGTCAGTAGCAGCATAATCATTTGTTAAAAATTTAAATGTATAATTAAATAGACAGGATTCATCCAGGGATGTAATCTGATCTCCAGTTACTGGGGTCAGGAAAGGAAATAATTTTTTTCCCCCTTTGATACAATTGGCTACGTTTCAATGGGGGGGGTTTACTGTTTGCCTTCCTCTGTTGCATGCTAAGAAGCATTCTGTAATGGTTTAAAATACCCATTCATACAAACTTGTCCTTTTGTTATTCATAGGATAAGAATTAAAAATGTAAGTATTGTTAAAAATAATTAATTCACTACTGTTTCCAATATAAGTTGCATTGTTACAAAGCTTTATATAATGCTGTCACAATATGTATTCATACACATTTCATGTATTATTATATTATTACTGCATATATACCAATTAAAAATGTTATATGGTTTAACAGTTGTTGAAATACAAGTTAAATCTTAAAAAAATATATATATTATAATTGTTGTATTCTTTGTAAATAACAAAAAGGTTAAGAGTGTCAGATAGTCACATTGTGTGGCAAACAGCATTCCACAGCTTTAACATTTTATTGGACCGTCATTTTTTGACCGGGCAAGTCGCTAGTATATATATATATAATCACATATATAGTTGTGAGCATGCGAGTTGTTAGCTAACGCTTGCGGTCTCGCGCAGCGAGCCCGCAAGAACCTGCGCCCATCGTGAGCAGAGGGACTCAGTTCCCCACAAATGCCAGGTTCCCTCGCGAAGCGAGGGGCCGCATTTGCTGTGGTGGAGCATCCCAACGTCCCAGCAAATGCGAATCTTTGTGAAGTGAGGGTCTGCATTTGCGGAGGTGGAGGCTCAATGTCGGCTGTGTTAACTACACACACAGACACACGACTTTTTAAACAAAAAAACCCACACCTCCCTGAAAAAAAAAAACAACGTACGTCCCCCGCAAATGCGGATCTCGCGAAGCGAGGGGCCGCATTTGCTGTGGTGGAGCATCCCAACGTCCCTGCATAAATGCGGATCCTCACGAAGTGAGGGTCCGCATTTGCGGAGGTGGAGGCTCCAACGTCGGCTGTGTTAACACACACACACAACCTTCTTTAACAAAAAAAACTCAATACGCCTCAACAGCTTACACACACACATGTAAGACTTAACAAAAAAACACCTCAAAAGGCGCCTACACCCGCGCTTAACACACATACGCACGACTTAGAAAAAAATACACTGCGTCGTACCGTAAAAGCCAACTGCGTCTCTCGCAAAAAAATACGGCCCCCATCGCAAAAAAATAACGGCCAGCGTAACGACCCATTCCAAAACGCCGCGCATCACAAACATCACAAACACAAGAAATAAATACAATGAACCACATAAAAAGCTTACATACAGCAAGGGGGTGCATCCGGCACCCTGCAAAAGTTAACTTACACGTCCATTTAAGTCCAAAAAAAAGAGTTAAAACTGCCGAAAATCGCCTAAGCGAGAGAAAAAATGGCCGCCGACAAAACAAAAACGAGGCTTCAGACGTAACTATACTACAGTGACTCGCAAGAATGAAATACATACTATGCAGAATGTACCACACTGATAGTAAACACCATTTTGAAACACTACTAGGCACAAAATGGCGGATGGAATGCAAATTGGAAGCTGGGAAGCAAATAGCGCATGCGTATTGCGTTCTAACGGTCTGAGGCCACTTGAAAGTTTAAAAAATACTGCCTACTTTCCAGATATTTCTACAAGTTTTATAATACTGCCTACTTTTCAGAAATTTCTACATTTCGACTCAGGTGATGAACGGAGTGACTTCATAGTTAACTGCTGCCTGTTACTTGAGAAGAGAATTGTTTCCTAATTTCCTACTTTACATTGTGCAAATTACAACTGAGAGGGTAAGCTATAATATATTACATTTTAATATCAAGACAGGACAAACAAAAAAAAATTAAGTATGAAAATGTGATTTATGTATAGTGACATGTGCCACGCACATTTTTGTGTATAGCCCCTGCAACAAACTAATCTTAATCCAAACTAATTAAACAACTATATTTAAATGACATTACAAAAAAATAAAAATTGACTATTAAAATAGGATTCATGTATAGTGATATGTGACACGCACATATATGTGTATCATATATAGTCACATGTCACACACACATTTATGTGTGTAGGCCCCCCCAAAAAAATTAGGTTCATTTCACTAATAAAATATGATTCATGTATACTGAGTGTATAGTGATATGTGACACGCACAAAAAAAATCAACTTTAACTATGAAAATGTGATTTAGTGTATAGTGACATGTGGACACGCACATTATGTCTAGAGCCCCTGCAACAAACTAATCTTAATCCAAACTAATAAACAAATAATCCAAACTAATTAAACAACTATATTTAAATGACAGTAAAAGAAAAAAAACATTTAACTATTAAAATTGTGATTGATGTATAGTGATATGTGACACGCACATTTATGTGTGTAGGCCCAAAAACTAAGTAATGTTAATTGAAAGTAATTACAGAAGTATATTTAAATGACATTAATTTATTGTAATTCAATTATATAACCTAAAGATCAATCTTTCTCCTTTATTTTACTATTAAAACAGACTCTGCATCAACAGCGTCACTCAAGAATTTGCACCGTGCATTGTGAACCACAATCCCTTTTAAACAACTCCAAGAAAGAACAAGAGGTAAGTAGAAAAATTACATTTACATGCTGAAAAAGACTATGCTTTGCTAAATCAAAAAGAAGAAATACAATTAACCATTTCAATTTCTTTTTCAAACAGGACACTACAAGAAGAGCGGCGGATTAAGATTACCAGGAGGGGACCCTCTGTCATTCAACACTTCAATCAAGGTAAAGTATAACAAGTACAAAAAGAGAAATTAACAATATAGTTTAATGGCCGCTAATATCAATCAATATTCTTCTTTAATGTTTAAGAACCTATAAGCCTTACAAAGAAGCCTAAAGAAGCATACCAAAAGTGGTGGGCACAAAACTGGATTGTAGAAAACTCACACACAACACATAGCAAACTAAATTAATATTCTTCTTTAATGTTTAACAACCTATAAGCCTTACAAACAAGCCTAAATAACGATACCAAAAGTGGTACACACAAATAGGATTGTACAAAAACTCACACAAACAAATAGCAAACTACATTAATATTCTTCTTTAATGTATAAGAACCTATAAGCCTTACAAAGAAGGCCTAAATAAGCATACCAAAAGTGGTGGGGAACAAACAGGATAGTACCAAAACTCACACAAACACATAGTAAATTAAATTAATATTCTTCTTTAATGTTTAAGAACCTATAAGCCTTACAAAGAAGCCTAAATAAGCATACCAAAAGTGGTGGGCACAAAACAGGATTGTATAACAAAAGTTGTGGACACAAAAGAGGATAATGCTAGAAACATTGCAATCATATCCAAAATAAGAACAACATTAATAATTACAGTATTAAAAAAAATACTGCAGTTATACAAATACATTAATTTATTTTTAAAACGTGCACAAAAAACAGCATAGCACAAAAAATCATTCACCATAACAGATACAATACACCAAAATAATGAAATTTTTTGCTTTATTACAAATACATTTAAATCAAATAACATTTTTCATTTTTCTTTTACAACAGATACTGCGTGAAGACAATCGGACGAGGACTTTCAACAGAGGACCAGACCATCGGACAAGGACTTTCACCAGAGGACCAGACCATCGGACGATGACTTTCAAAAGAGACCAAACCATCGGATGAGGACTTTCACCAGAGGACCAGACCATCGACGAGTACTTTCAACAGAGGACCCACACCATCGGACGAGGGCTTTCAACAGAGGACCACACCATCGGACGAGGACTTTCAACAGAGGACCAGACCATCCGACAAAGATTTCAACAGAGGACCAACAAACATTCTGATTGAAATCACACTTCAACCAAGGTACAGTATAATAAGTAAAAAAGGAGAAAACTAAATAAACATGTTTGATCTGCATCCGTGTCAACAGAAAAAAATAAAAGAACAAGCAATAACTATGTTCCTTATTCAATTGCATTTTGGCCCAATTCAATACATGTGTAATTAACCCAACACTCACTTTGTTTTTTAAAGAAGTTTTTAGTTGGTAAAGGTAGAAGGTTCTCAATAACTAAAAGCTTCTTTCAAAAAAAATATGTTATCTGCTTATTTACAGCACTATTGAATTGGACCAAATTGCTATTCAATGAGCCCTATAACTTTTAACAAAATATAACTGATACATTTAATGATTAACCTCTTATTTTCTCTATTATGGACAATAATGTTTAACAGTAATTTCAAATTTCAATATACCCAATTACATTTCATTTTTTTGCTTTACAGATTAACATGGCTACTAACGAGAGCAAACAAGAGAAGAAAAGACATCAAACTAGAGAAAGACAAGAGAGATGGGCCAACCAGCAGACACCAGAGGAGAAAGAAATTAGACGAGAAAAAGAACGCAAAAGACTTGCAAGAAAAAGACTATCAGCTGCAAAAATGAAAGATACGCCAAACAAAATCTACCAAGCAAATAAAGTATTTACAACCTGTCCTCAAACATCAGATGACATTTTAACAGAAAAAAATAAAGAGATACCAAAAAAAAGCAACGAAAAAAACAAAGCATTTACAATCTGTTCCTAAAACATTACATGACATTTCACCAAAACCAGTACAACATATACCAAGAAAAGGCATGAAAAAAACTAAGCATTTTGAACCTGTTGTCTGAAAACATTACATCACCTGATGAATATGAAAGTCAAACTGGTATATGCTTTGCAAATTGTCCTTTACTCAAGTCTTTAGCAGTAGAGGTTCATAGTTGTGGGGACATGACTACTCAATGTCAGTTTTGTGAAGCTTATTATTTAAACAGGAGAGACCCAGAGATGGCCAATTCATTAGTTGCTGTCAAAAGGCAAGTTCAAACTTCCACAAAGAAAAGAATTTCCAATCTATTTACAAAACATTATGAACTGAACCTACTTTTTCCAAACTACAAAAATTTTAAGACAAACATAAGATCCTACAATAGTGCCATATCCTTTGCATCTATGGGGGCAACATTAGCTGATAATGTACCAGGACATGGGCCTTACTGTTTTAAAAGGTCCAAGGACAAATTTATCATCAGACTTCCCATTTACATCCAGAGGAAGGAGAGCAAAGAAAATTCGCTCAACTATTTGTCCTAGATACAATGGAAGCTGTTGACCAAACGTATGCAGATGAAGAAAATAAAAAATGCTTACCCAGTGTTTTATAGAGTTTAAATAACATTATGGACAATAACCCCTACAGTAAAGCTTATAAAAAAATTGGCAGAAGTAGAAAATGAACAACTACTTCATGCACAAAGACATCAATTACCAATGCCAAAGGTTAATTATGGTGCTTAAAAGAGAACAGACATACTGAAAAGTCATTATAACTTGTCAACATCAAATGAGGTTGCAATGGTGTTTCAAAATGATGAAGGAGAACCACGATTTCAAAGAGACATTAGATATATCCCAGAAATGAGGACCAACCATTCATTAATATGAGTATCTTAAGTCCAAATTTAGATCCAATGACATATCCAATTTCTTTCCCACACAGAGAGGCAGGTTGGCCACCAAAATTAACACTTCCAAGTTACCCAAATGCTAAAGCCAGAATACGAAATAATGTTTATATACTTGAATTTAAAGTAGCTCAAATTGCCATTGGAAATACATTTAATCCAATTTTATGTGGTGGAAAACTAACACAACAATGAATTATTGATTCCTATTTGCAAGTTGAGGCAATTAATTTTAACTTTATAAAATATCAACAAGATAAACTACGTGTAGAACAATATTCGGGACTAATGGACTATGTTGTTGACGTGGCTACAAGCAGAGACATGACAGCTGGCAAAGCCATCATTTTACCATCTTCCTTTCAAGGATCTCCTCGAAATATGTAGAGAACGATACAATAAAGAAAAACATTGTCTACTATGAAGTACTATAACTTTGCAGTGAAGAAATAAATCCCTTGCAAAACAAATTTAAAAGCATTCAAAAATACAAAAACAATAAACAATTCAGTCATAATTAATGGAAGTACTGTTTTATGATGATTCGCCTCACAAAATACTTGCCTTGCATTTTTTTTACAAATTATATTACAATTTTAATTAACTATTTTACCTGTTTCTAATGTTACAAGTTTGAAAAACAATAGTTTCAAGTTCTTTACTTTTTTAACTCACAATGTAAATAATGTCTGTTATGTTAACATTACCTCCCTGGATTAATGTTTATCGCCAGTTCATGGGTTCAGGAAGGAATTTATTTAATTGGGTACGTTTTAAGGAGAGTTTTTACTGTTTGCTTTCCTCTGCATTAAATACAGGGAGTGCAGAATTATTAGGCAAATGAGTATTTTGACCACATCATCCTCTTTATGCATGTTGTCTTACTCCAAGCTGTATAGGCTCGAAAGCCTACTACCAATTAAGCATATTAGGTGATGTGCATCTCTGTAATGAGAAGGGGTGTGGTCTAATGACATCAACACCCTATATCAGGTGTGCATAATTATTAGGCAACTTCCTTTCCTTTTGGCAAAATGTGTCAAAAGAAGGACTTGACAGGCTCAGAAAAAGTAAAAAATAGTGAGATATCATGCAGAGGGATGCAAGCACTCTTAAAATTGCAAAGCTTCTGAAGCGTGATCATCGAACAATCAAGCGTTTCATTCAAAATAGTCAACAGGGTCGCAAGAAGCATGTGGAAAAACCAAGGCGCAAAATAACTGCCCATGAACTGAGAAAAGTCAAGCGTGCAGCTGCCCCGATGCCACTTGCCACCAGTTTGGCCATATTTCAGAGCTGCAACATCACTGGAGTGCCCAAAAGCACAAGGTGTGCAATACTCAGAGACATGGCCAAGGTAAAAAAGGCTGAAAGACAACCACCACATGAACAAGACACACAAGCTGAAACGTCAAGACTGGGCCAAAAAATATCTCAATACTGATTTTTCTAAGGTTTTATGGACTGATGAAATGAGAGTGAGTCTTGATGGGCCAGATGGATGGGCCCGTGGCTGGATTGGTAAAGGGCAGAGAGCTACAGTCCGACTCAGAACGCCAGCAAGGTGGAGGTGGAGTACTGGTTTGGGCTGGGGTATCATCAAAGATGAGCTTGTGGGGCCTTTTCGGGTTGAGGATGGAGTCAAGCTCAACTCCCAGTTAAACTGCCAGTTCTTGGAAGACATCTTCTTCAAGCAGTGGTACAGGAAGAAGTCCTGCATCCTTCAAGAAAAACATGATTTTCATGCAGGACAATGCTCCATCACACGCGTCCAAGTACTCCACAGTGTGGCTGGCAAGAAAGGTATAAAAGAAGAAAAACTAATGACATGGCCTCCTTGTTCACCTGATCTGAAACCCCATTGAGAACCTGTGGTCCATCATCAAATGTGAGATTTACAAGGAGGGAAAACCAGTTACACCTCTCTGAACAGTGTCTGGGAGGCTGTGGTTGCTGCTGCACGCATGTTAATGGTGAACAGATCAAAACACTGACAGAATCCATGGATGGCAGGCTTTTGAGTGTCCCTTGCAAAGAAAGGTGGCTATATTGGTCACTGATTTGTTTTTGTTTTGTTTTTGAATGTCAGAAATGTATATTTGTGTAATGTTGAGACTGTTATATTGGTTTCACTGGATAAAAATAAATAATTGAAATGGGTATATATTTGTTTTTTGTTAAGTTGCCTTAATAATTATGCACAGTAATAGTCACCGCCACACACAGATATCCCCCTAAAATAGCTAAAACTAAAACAAGCTAAAAACTACTTCCAAAAATATTCAGCTTTGATATTAATGAGTTTTTTGGTTCAATTGAGAACATGGTTGTTGTTCAAAAATAAAATTAATCCTCAAAAATACAACCCTTGCCCCTAAGTAATTCTGCAACTCCTGTATATATATTGAAGTTAACAATTATTCTGATGGAAATTACATGTTAATACTGATTAGTTTAAAGTTCACACAGTAGTAAAAACAAATGCTTAATACTTTTTAATACAACATTATGTTTAAAATATTAATTCCACTATGTTACTGTTTATAATGTTACAAGTTGTAAAATAGTGTTTTCAAGTTCTTAGTTACACATATAAGAACTTCGAGTTTTCAAAAAAAATGTCAAGTTTATTACTGAAATATATTACAACAGTTCATGTTAAAATTGGGTACGTTTAAAGGAGGGTTTTTACTGTTTGTCTTCCTCTGCATTAAATGTATATTGAATATTTAAACTTGCACTGTTAAAAAAACATTAAATCAAGTTTACAATACTGATTAGTTTAAAGTTCAACTGTTTTTACATATCAACTGTTAATACTTTTAATACATAATTATGTGAAAAATGTATTTACTATGTTACTGTTTATAATGTTCCAAGTTCTAAAAATGTTTTGTCAAGTTCCAAAGTTACACAGATAATAAAGTTCAAGTTTCAAAAAATAATACTTTCAAGATTATTACTTACATATATTACAAACTTCATGTTAAAATTGTGTGCGTTTGAACAAGGGTTTTTTTACTGTTTGCTTTCCTCTGTATTCAATGTATATTGAAGTTAAAAATTCTTTTAAAAACAATTTGTATAAAAAATTCCGGATTGGAAAAAAGGAAATATAAAATAGGCTGGTTGATATGGAAACATATAACCACTTGATGATATTTTAAACTCTTAATAGAGGGGTTCATAAGATCACACCTAACAGTACTTAAGAGGGAAAAATGGATGGCGTATCCAATTTACTTAATCCAGCCTTTGTAATTGTGATAGATCTATAATTACACATTAATACATGTGGTGTTTCTGGATATTTAAGATATCAGTGACCCTAATCCCTCTAGGGTTCACAATAAAAATAGCCTGGAGTAATCTGACCTTTATATGTATATATATATCTCTTAATGGTTTACCAGGGATCTAATTATGCCATATTTTTTCTGCTTTTTAGTCAGGGCACAAGTTCTACAAGGTGCACACATTAAAGTCGTAGGGAGTTCCTTAGTCTTCTATCTTAGTAGGACTATTATATACATATAATGTCCATAGCAGGACTCCTCTTCTTAAAAAAGATTTAGCTTCTGTTTTGCCCATACTCCATTACAGAGATTAGCATAATATGGAAAAATCAGTGAATGAGGGGTAGATGGAATCCAGCAGGCTAGCTATTACTTTAAGCACCGTCTATTGCGTGCTTGATCTAACTCATATCCAGACAACAACATTCACTCATATGGAAACGGACAGGGAGGGTAAGCATACAACCTCTAAATATTGAAGGTACAATACTGTTAGTTGAGAAGACGCCGGCATGCCCTTAGCTGCAAGAATTCAACAAACAAAGTGACTCTACAGAGTATGAATAACTATGTAAAAAATTAAATGATAATATAGAGAGATTCAAAAGAGATATTAAGACCGGAAACAGAAAAAATTCCTAAGAGACATACTGATTACCAAACAAATAGAATCTTTAAGAAATTCCTACCCGCAATACCATCACAAAGAAATTTCTGGACATTAGTTCTTCAGGCTATGACAAATTCAGTACATAGATGAACATTCCATTCATAGTTCAAGAGGTAGACGACCTGGTATGCATTATAGAAGGGAGGCATACAACACAAGAAAGTTTGCACAAACTAGAATGCTAAATACCTATAATAATGAGGGTTTTTAGAAGAAGGCCAGTTTTCCTGTGAAAGGTCAGAGAGGAGAGACCAAAGGAAAAAGACCTAATTACTGAGAAAAAGCCCAATACAGAAAGTTTGATAAAAGACCAAAGTATGAAAATCATCAACTTATCAGACTTCACTTTAAATATTGACCATGAATCAGTACTGAGAAAAGGCCTTAGTTTTGTGCCAACATCAAGGTCGGACAAATTTACCCATATTAAAGATATCAACCTTTTTGCTCGAAAATTAGCCCTACAGAAATTCTTTAAAAATAAAGAAGATAAAGAACATATGAAGTTAGGCATGAACAGAGAAGATATTGAAACCTTCAAACTTCTAATGTCTCTGTTAGAAGAGAATGCCCCTACTGAGGAAGTTAAAAATATAATGACACAAAAAGATGGAAAAAACAAAAGTAATTTCACCCCCTTTTTAAAAGATTACTCTAACATCTGGGTATTCCTTTCAACAGGTAACAATTGACATAGAAAGTCTAGATTTCACCAAATTAAGAAAATCTTTCAATCTGACAAAAACAGAATACCAAGCCCACGATGAGCTCAAGTCTATAAAGATATTCAAATTAAACAAGCGGATAAAGGGGGCAATCTTGTAATACTGAGTAATGATAAATACAAAGAGATGTGAAATAGGATTTTGGATGATAGACTCACCTATGAAGTATTAACAAAGAACCCAAATCTCGAATATAGATTAGCCTTAAAGTCTATACTAGAAAAGGCTAAAATGGAGAAGATTATTGATGAGCAAACATACATGTTTCTCCTACCAAAATTCCCTTGCATCTCAACTTTTTATGCACTACCAAAAGTGCACAAACAGACAATACCTATCCCTGGTAGGCCTATAGTATCAGGAACGGGAAACCTCTCCTCCAATGCCAGTATTTTTGTGGATCACTATTTACGTGATCTAGTACAACATTTGCCCTCTTATGTAAAAGATACTAATGATATACTAAACAGCTTGAACATTTAATAGTGCCAAAAGATACGTGGTTACCAACCCATGACATTGAAGCACTCTACAGTAGCATACCTCATAATCTTGGGATTGAGGCAGCTAAACAATTTCTGAGCACGAAAAGCACAAATTTTGAAAAATTTAACAACTTTATTATTCAACTCTTAGAGTATGTCTTGAAATATATTTTTTTTTCTGTTCAATGATAAATGGTTCCACCAAAGGGAACCGCAATGGGCACCCCTTGTGCCCCTAGCTACGCGAACCTTTTTTTAGGTTGCTGGGAGAAGAAGATCTTCTCAGAACCAAGCATTGAGCATCTCACTACACATGCAATGATTTGGCGTCACTATATAGACGATATCTTTGTGATTTGGGATGGAACAAAACTAGAATTCGAAACCCTCATGGATTCATTGAACAAAAATGAGATGGGTTTGAGATTCACGCATGAAATTCATAGAACAGAGATATCGTTTCTAGACTTACTCATCCAAAAAGATGTTGAAGGAAACATTTCAACTACCACATTCAGAAAAGAGACAGCTGCAAATACGTTACTATCGTGGGACAGCCAACATTTTGCACCCCTGAAAAAAGGTATCCCTAAAGGGCAATACCTAAGAATTAGGAGGAACTGCAGCTCAGACATTAAATTCAAAATTGAGGCAGATAAATTAAAACAAAGATTTCTAGAAAGAGGATACTCAAAAAAATGCCTAAAGAAAGCTTTTCAATATGCATTGGGCTGCAACAGAACAGAGTTATTGAATAAATCGCACAGGACAAATACCCAAACATCAGATAATACATATCCAAGATGTATTTTGACTTATGGCTATGAGTCTGCTTCAATTAAAGATATTATATCTAAACACTAGCGACTTGCCCGTCAAAAAATGACGGTCAATAAAATTTAAATGTTGTGAAATTTATTTGCAACACAAAATGAGTCTACTACATTTGTCCCTTTTTTGTTTCTAAAAAGAAATACACATTTCTTTTTTTAACTTTTTATTTTTTGTAACTTTCAACTTATATTTCATAATCATTTTTTTTTTTAAAAAACAATATAATAATATCTTAATTTTAATGCATACATATTGTACTTTTTAATGCATACATATTGTAAAGTGTAACATGAAATTTTGTAACAGGCAACTTGTATATTATACAATCTTTCAACCTTCTTTTAACAATACTAACACTTTTAAATAGATATTTATCACTTAGTAACTGCAGACTATATTAACTTAGAGTAAGTACATTTTTTTACAAATAACATTTTTTGTTTTATTTGTAACATTTTTGTTAAACTCTCGTTAAACTAAATTAGCATTGAATTCAGAGGAAGGCAAACAATAAAAAACCCCATTCAAACTTTTGCAATTGTATCTTAGAGGGGAAAAAAATTAATTCCTTCCTGACCCCATTAACTGGCGATCGGATTACTCCCTGAATCAATACTTTTCCAAATCTTCTGAAATGGTTCAACTATATAGTAACAATACATGTTTGCCTATAACATATCTCTTTAACAAACAGTTTTTTACCTTTTTTTTTGTGGGACCAATCATATGAACATGAAACTTGTAACCCATTTCAATTGTTTAAGGATGTTTAAGTTTTTTTTTTATTTTCTTTTTGTCTTTTATGCAAATATCACATAGAGTTTCCAAAGTGAAATAGTGGTCCCCCTATTTAAAAGAGTCCCAGAGTACTTACATTTTGTACTGGAAGTCAAACCACTGTTCTCTATGGATTTTTTTGTCCATTGTATATAGTTTGTTCTTGAAATGTTGTTTTTGTGCAATAATATTGAGTACCTTAAAATGTTGTCATAGAAATGAAACTACTCTACTCTATGTTTACAACACCTCATAGTACACAATGTTTTTTTGTGTAAACGCATCCATCGTCTAATAAATGACCCAGACTTTCATTTTCGTCAACAGTCACTTTAATTTCGTTTGGATTGGTGCACCTTGAAAAAGCAACATAGAGTTGTCCATGTGCAAAAACTGGTTCCTTTAAAAAAATCCCCAACAGACTTAAAAGTTTGGCCTTGTGATTTATTGATGGTCATGGCAAATGCCATGATAACTGGAAACTGTCTCCTTTGAAGGACAAAAGGCAAACCACTCTCACTTGGAGCTAAATCAATTCTTGGTATAAAAACTCGATCACCTCTATGGGTCCCAGTTATAATTTCTGCATGTATAAAATGATCTTTTAACTCATGCACAATTAATCTGGTGCCATTACAAAGTCCTTTTTTTGGATTCATATTTCGCAATAACATGACAATTGCACCTTTTTTCAATTGTAAAATATGTGGTGGCATTCCAGATGGTGTTAAGGAATTAATAAATTCGATACTAAAATTCGATTCACTCTCTTTATCATCAGCCAGAACTGAATCTGCACTGTAATAATTCTTCTGTGGTGCATTGATGTATTTTAAAATTTCATTATTTACATTCAAGGCATCGATATTTTTTGATGTTAATATCACTTTGTTTGCAATGTCTGAGTAATCCTCGTTATTAAGAGTGTTTAGAAATATGGCTGATATCAGTGATTCGTTGCAAACCATTTCTGATGGAATTTCAATAGTATCATTTGGTAAATGCTGTATTTCTGGATGTTTTCCTTCTCCGATTTTAATAAGCCAATCATTGAATTCATTTTGGCCTTCAGATCTCATATTTAATTCTAATTTGAGATGTGTAAATATTTGCCACAGTTTACTGGTCTTGATACATGTTTCAATGATCTCTGTTCTATTTCCGTGTGGCACAACAGGTAATGTTTGCCGAAAATCTCCTCCTAACAGCATCACCTTTCCACCAAATGGCAACTTATTATCCATCACTTCTTTTAAGAATCTGTCAATACATTGCAGTGCGTGACATGACATCATTGTTGCCTCATCTATGATAATTAGTTTTGTTAGTTTAAATTTTTTTGCTTGTATAGAATTGAGTCGAATATCTGACACTGATGTTTCCAAAATGGGAACTGGCAGCTTAAATCCACTATGAACAGTTCTACCACCATCTAACAAAAGTGCAGCAATTCCAGTTGTTGCAAATGGCATAGCTATCTGACTGTGTGATCGAATATAACTCATCAAACAATTGTAAAGATAAGTTTTTCCAGATCCACCTGGGCCGTCTAGATAGAAATACCGGTCTTTGACCATTTCATCATCTGTAGCATTTGTGATGGCCTGAAATGCTTCTAACTGTTTAGTATTTAATGTTGCCAGTTTTTCTTGTGTTTTTTGTTTTTGTAGCTCAGTGTCATAATCATCAAAATTAATGTCATCTATAAGTCCTGGATCCGGTAAATTAAAACTTGAACAATTTAATCCATGAGCAAACAATATTTCTTGAATTTCCAACAATGTTTTTAACAGAGCAATTGGTTCTCTGTAACGTTTCAAGAAGTCTTCTGACATGTTTAGTTTAAATGTTTCCCACAAAGTGAAAGCATCAGGTACATTGCAAAATATGCATATGAATGCAAATTGTTGTCTCATTTGCTTTGGCATTTGACATAGCGCTGCTTCTTCCAGACACCTCTCCCATTCTGTATCATCAGCTATGAAATTTTGCTGTCTTGCAGCTAATAGGAATGTATCATAAACTATGTCATTGACTGTACGTAAATGCTCAAAACTCTGTGCACCGGGAACATGTAGCAGAAGTAATCTTAAGCTGAACGTTCAATATCCCTTGGACTGACGGTATAAATGCGTGGTATAATTTTTTGTGCATCTCTTCTTCGTTCTTTCCATTGACCATTTACAAATACATAGTAATATGGTATCTCTATGTATAAAAATTGTCTGGCCTGCGTATCCTGACAGTTTAATTTAAACCATGCTATAAGTGTGGTATCTCTGTCTTCACTTTGACATAATGCAAGTCTTTCATTTCCTTGAGTAAAGCAAACCATCTGACTTTGAGGCAAATGTACAGCTAAGCGATAGATAGCATGTGACCGATCATGCATCTCAAATTTCAAAAGGCGCCACATTGCTTCAGGAGCACTAACATAGCGAGCATCTAAATAATTTGATAGTTCATCGTGTACAATTGGATTTTCGTTTTCATTTACAGCACCTTGTACAACAACAGTAGCTGCGTCATATCCTTTGTATATATATTTATACACATACTTAATTGATTTAATCGAAGTGCAAGCTTCTACATTGATGTGTGCATTGTACTTGATGAGCAAATGTGGATTGTATGGAACAACAAATCTATTATCAACCTTTTGGCCCCGGATAATAGCTGTTTCTCCTTGTGTTCTTTTATACAAAGGATATCCATCACAATTAGCATAAGTTTGCATTTGAAATTGTTTTGGGAATTCTTTTGTACATTTTTTATTTTCCATACATGGTGAATTAGGATTCATCTCTCCACATGGGCCATGAATCATTCTATGTGTAACAATCTCCCAAAGTTTTGTATATTTTTCTTGGTCTGGCAATTCGGCAGAAATGACTGAATCCACTCTCTCTGCAGTTTTCAACTTATCTTTTTCCTGCAGTATTAAAAGTATGTGAGCATGTGGCAGTCCTCTCTTTTGAAATTCAATAGTGTAAACAAATGCCATACATTGTCCAAATAATTTTGCTTTAGTGATATCATGTATTAATGAATTCAGTTTGATTTTAAATACTCTTGCCACTAAATCTGGTCGGTCAGATGTAGTTTGTCCCAAATACAAATTTTCCTTGATCTCTGGCCATTGGGGATTACACGTGAATGTAATAAATAAATCTGGTTTTCCAAATTTTGTGACAATAGCCATGGCATCATTATACCTTTCTCGCATATTGCGAGGAGATCCTTGGAAAGTTGATGGCAAAATAATTGCTCTTCCAGCTGGAATGTCTCTGTTTGCAGCTATTTCAGCCACATAATCCATTAATCCACAATACTGTTCAACTCGTAATTTTTTTTGTTGAAATTTAATGAAATTTAAATTATTGGCTTCAACTTGTAGATATGAATCAATAATCCATTGTTGAGTGAGTTTGCCTCCATGTAAAATTGGATTAAAGCAGTCACGGATAGCAGTTTGTGCAACTTTATATTCCAGCATTGAAACATTAGATCTAATTCGAAGTTTAGTATTGGGATAAGTTTCCAATTTTAATTTTGGTTCCCATCCAGGTTCACCATTTGGAAAGAAAATGGGATATGTCATTGGATCTAAATTACAACTTAATATATTGATGTTGATAAATGGTTGTTCTTCATTGCGTGGATATATTCTAATATCACGCTGAAAAGGTGGTTCACCATCCTCATTTTTAAACACCATAGCAACCTCATTTACTGTCGGTAAATTATATCTTCTTTGATCAGTGTTGCGATCTCTTTTTAACACCATATTTACTCTTGGTATAGGCAATAGATGTCTTTCAGCATGTTCCTGTTGTTCTTTTTCCAGCTGTGCTAATTGTTTGTATGCTTTACTATATGGGTTGTTTTGCATAATTTTATCCAGCTGTTCAAAGACTATGCGCAAACACTGTCTATTTTCTGGTAGTGTCATTCTTTGTTCCACAGCTTCCATCGTATCCAAGACATACAACTGTGCAAATTTCCTTGGCTCTCCTTCTTGTGGGTGTAAATGTGAAGTTCGGTGGTATATTTGACCTTGAATTTTGAAACAATAAGGACCATGTCCTGGTACATTTTCTGCTAAAGTTGCACCCATTGAAGCAAATGAAATTGCACTGTTATAAGACCTGATGTTTTGTTTGAAATTATTATAATTTTGAAATGTTGGATCACTCATAATACATTCTAAATAATATGGAAATGGATGTCTTTGTGGAAGTTTCACCTTTCCTTTCTGACAGCAACTAATGAAATTTCCATCAGTAGGTCTTTCCTTTATGAAATGATAGGCCCCACAAAACTGACAAAGCACATTAAGTAACCCACAATAATGAGTATCTACATGTACTGCAGTATTGAACACATTGTCATGCATTTTTTCCACATATATATCAAACCCACTTTCTATATGTACATTGTTGTCATGTGTGTCTACATTTAAGTCATTCTGCACAATAGAATCATTAGACACTGGTTCACATAGATGTTTTTTTTTACTTTTCCTTTTTTTGCAAGGCCCAACAGACTCACTTTTGGCTTTCTTAGCAATCTTTCTTTTATTTAAAAGTCTCTGTTGATCTTCTTCTCTCAAGCGTTGTGAAGTTTCTGGTGTATGAGCATCTCTCCACCTTTGCTTCCTTTCCCTTGCCAATCTTCTTTTGCGTTCCATTTTGTCTTCTCCATTATCTTCCATTTTTTAATCTGTAATAGTCAATATAAATATTAATTAGTCTTTCTTCTTATTTTTGTGTACATATGTCTTTTTACTTTTTGGACTGTTACATTAAAGTTGATGAATAAACGTTATCCTTGTTTCCAATGAAATAAATGAAACCATTTTTCAAAGTATTTTATTGACATATATTAAATTGGTAATAACTGGACATATATATTTATTATATCAATTATTCATCTTTCAATTCATTTTAAATCCTTCTTGATTCACTTCACTGCATACATTTTTTTTTTTTTTGGCAAGTGCTTCTTTTTGTTAAATGTTTGTATTGCTTCGTATTGTCTATTCAACTTTCCATCAAATTTTTTAACATATGCTGTTTTGATGTGTCAGGACCAAATTAAATATTTACCTGCAAAGACGGTCTTGATGTTGTTCAAAGGCTGCAAACGTCACACTGTGTGTTTATTCACTTTCCTTGATCAATAATCTGTAATTTAAATTTTAGAATCTTTGTATTATTTCACTTCACCCATATCATGAAATAAACATCAATCAAGAGACATATATTTTTATTCCTTAAAAACCTGAAAGCAAATTCTTTAATATGTTCCTATAGTAATCTAATACAAAACTGTTTTTGATATTACTCATTATTAATAATTAATTCATTAAATAAAGTGCATTATGAATGTTATTTTTAATTCTTTCACACAGGTAAGCACAATATCTAACCAATTAATTACTAATGTAATATACATTATTAATTAATAATTATATTTAATGTACATTATTAATTAATGCAGAATATATAAGCAACTATTAATTTAATGTACATTATTAATTAAATTTAAACTGAAAACATAAACATGAGTCTATCTGAGAATTAAATTATTAAAATCATGTCCATTCTTAATTAATGAATCAATGTGTTTGTTTTCTGCACATTCTTAAACGCTAACATTTTTGATATTACTGTTTAGTAATAATTAATTAATTGTAGAAAGTACATTCTAAACGTTATTTACAATTCTTTTACACAGGTAATTACAATATCCAATTAATTAGTAATCTAATGTACAATTAATTAATGCACAATATATAACCAATTAATTTGTAATAGAATGTACATTATTAATTAATAATTAAATTTAATGTACATTATTTATTAATTCATGAATAAATGTGTTTCTTTTTTCTGGACATTCTTAAACGCAAACTCACTTTTATATTAATGCTTAATTCATTAATTATTTAATGTACATTATCAATAGTATTGTCAATTGTTTCACACAGTTAAGCTCAATATTATATTTCTGTTAATGAAATAATGTACATTAATTTAATAGTTAATTGGTTATATTTTATTGATGATTCATTCTTAATTAAATAAAATACATAATAAATATTATTGACAATGTTTCACACATTTAAGCACAATATATAATCAATTAATTATTAATTTAATGTACATTATTAATTAATAATTCAATGTAATGTACATTAATAATTAATGCACAATACATAACCAATTATTAATTTAATGTACATAATTGTCCTTATTAAGTAACTAATAATATAGTAATTAATTAATGATACTTCTTAAAATGTACCTTTTGTAATTCAATGTTCCTGAATCAGTATCCTGAAGAGCTATCAATCTCTTTCGATTTTCCAGCATCCGAAAATGTCCAGTCACACTGTCATCACCTCAGTAAAAGGTGTCAGTAATGTGTCAATTGTGCCCTATATATAGGTTTTTGCGCGAGCCAAATGCATTGTTTTCGGCGGGAAATACGGGTGCGCGAGCGAAATGCATTGTTTTCGGTGGGAAATACGCTGTTGCTCGAGACCAATGTGTTGTTTTCGGCGGGAAATCGGAGTTGGCGCGAGACAAAGGCGGGAAATCGTAGTCGGCGCGAGGCAAAGGCGGGAAATCGTAGTCGTCGCGAGGCAAAGGCGAGAAATCGGAGTCTACGCGAGACAAAGGCGGGAACTCCGTGTTAATCCGGAAATGTGTGGTGTGCGTCTTATCGGATTTTCCGTAAGTGTTTTCCGTGGCTATAGTGCTGTAGCCTCGTTTTCGTTTTGTTCGGCCGCCATTTTTTCTCTCGCTTATTTTTTTTAAAGTGTCTAAACTCTTTTATTTTGCTTTAAATGAAGGCGATAGTTTTTGTTTTGAGGTCCAGGATGCTTCCTCTTGCTGTCGGTAACATTTTTATTTATGTGTTCTGTGTATTTAGTGTGTTTTATCTTTTTTCTTGTCCGCGGGTTGCGTCCGATTTTTGCGATGTCGTAATGTGTCTTATACGCCGTCACGGATTATCCGTAATGTGTCTACGCATACGCCGTCACGGATTATCCGTAATGTGTCTACGCAAGTCTTTTTCGTTCTCAGAGTGCTGTAGCCTCGTTTTCATTTTTTTCGGCCTTATTTTTTTTTTTGTGTTTACATTTTTGTATTTTAAGGTAAATCAATGTGTAACTCGCTTTCTGCAGGTCGTGGATACTCCCTCTTGCTATCGGTTAGGTTTTTATGTATGTGGTGTGTGTAGTTGTTTGCGGCCGTATTTTTTTACTACGTTTTAACGGCTCGCCTCGTTACGCGAGGCTCGCCGGACGATGAGCGCCTGCGGCGCTCATCGCTAAGCCCGCTAAAGTTCTACGGGTTAATTGCCAAAGTGCAACGGTTTAACGGCTCGCCTCGCTTCGCGAGGCTCGCCGGACGATGAGCGCCTGCGGCGCTCATCGATAAGCCCGCTAAAGTTCTACGGGTTAACGGCTCGCCTCGCTTCGCGAGGCTCGCCGGGCGATGAGCGCCTGCGGCGCTCATCGCTAAGCACGCTATTCGTACGGACCACGCAAACAGCGTGACGACGACTCGTAGCAGGACAATTATAATATGTGATTGGCATCTATTAAGAAGTGACAATGACTTGGTAGATATACTTCCACAAAAAATACCAATTGTTTATCGTAGGGGAAAAAACCTGAAAGACACTTTAGTGCATAGTTTTTTTAAAGAGAAAAAACATAATAAGACATGGCTCAATCCCCCACTAGGATGTTTTAGATGTGGGAACTGCAAATTTTGTAGATATATCAAACCCACAAAAATCTATGAACATCCGTCCAATGGGGCAAGATATGTTTTAAAGGATTTTTCAAATTGCTGCACTACAAGTGTAGTTTATGTGGCTACATGTTTGTGTAAAAAAATCTACGTAGGGAAAACACGACGCCAACTACGAAGACGTATTGGTGAACATATCTATTCCATTAAGAAAGATCTTGACACCCCTATAGCACGCCATGTCAAAATCTTTCATGGCGGCAATAGTGAAGTTCTCACATTTACAGCCCTTGAGAAAGTCTATCAAGGCCCCAGACAGGGGGACCTAGATAAAAAACTTCTCCAACGTGAAGCAAAATGGATCTATAAATGTAAAGCTTTATCTCCAGAGGGTTTAAATGAAGGTTTCACATTTTTACCCTTCATTTAAATAGATATCTATTAGTATTAGATATAATATCTATCAAGTAGTAACCACCTAATCTGCATGGTTCACGTGTGACTACAATTATTATTTATTAATTAGGATGCTTTTTGTCACTGATAGATTGTATTAATCTTTCTATAATTGGCATCTAGTTGGTATTGAGTAATGTTATGTAACATTTATTTTGATGGCTTGCATTACATATGATTATCACTGTATCATGGCCGTTACACAGTCACTTTATACCTTCACTCTCTTTTCCCTTCTTATAAATTGTTCTCTTTTTTTACTTAGAACACATATAGGGTTTTCCTTATCACACCCCTTGAGATTTCACATATGTACTTATTCACCTCTTATATAACAGATTATTATTTTTCTGTTTCGATGCACTTCTTGTATTTCACCTTATATATTTAGTTGCATACATATTATGCCAGTTTATAGATCCCTTTCCTTTATTCTGTAGAAATATTATTTCTCATGGCATTTTTTCATGTAGTTAGTTTATGTGGTTGCTACCTCTTTTTATATCTTGTGCAACTCATTTGTATCTTATTCCTCTTAGCCTTGAGTTTTCAACCCCATGCTTCATAAGGGCTGTCTATTTGCCACTATCGTTATTTCATTTTATTATACTCTCTTTATAATCTTTGCTCATTTCCATAACGTTTGCTTCATTTTTATATTTATTTTTATTCTACTGCATCATAGCGCAATGAGCGCTTCCTGGATTCACTGCGCAGGTCCGTTTAGTGTCAATTGGTTGCTGTAGTTACGGCAGCGTTTAAAAAGAGGGCCAGACGGCTCAGCAGACTCTACCTTGACAAAGACGTCTGATGACGTCGAAACGCGTCGGCCTTTGATGACGTGGCATGCCTTGCAGCTAAGGGCACGCCTTCTCAACTAACAGTATTGTACCTTAAATATTTAGAGGTTGTATGCTTACCCTCCCTCGCCGTTTCCATATGAGTGAATGTTGTTGTCTGGATATGAGTTAGATCGAGCACGCAATAGACGGTGCTTAAAGTAATAGCTAGCCTGCTGGATTCCATCTACCCCTCATTCACTGATTTTTCCATATTATGCTAATCTCTGTAATGGAGTATGGGCAAAACAGAAGCTAAATCTTTTTAAGAGGAGGAGTCCTGCGTGGATATTATATGTATATAATAGTCCTACTAAGATAGAAGACTAAGGAACTCCTACGACTTTATTGTGCACCTTGTAGAATTTGTGCCCTCACTAAAAAGCAGAAAAATATGGCATAATTAGATCCTGGTAAACTATTAAGAGATATATATATATATATACATATAAAGGTCAGATTACTCCAGGCTATTTATATTTTGAACCCTAGAGGATTAGGGTCACTGATATCTTAAATATCCAGAAACACCACATGTATTAATGTGTATTATAGATCTATCACAATTACAAAGACAGGATTAATTAAATTGGATAAGCCATCCATTTTCCCTCTTAAGTACTGTTAGGTGTGATCTTATGAACCCCTCTATTAAGAGTTTAAAATATCATCAAGTGGTTATATGTTCACACATCAACCAGCCTATTTTATATTTCCTTTTTTCCAACCCGGGATTTTTTATACAAATTGTTTTTAAAGATATCGCCGTTGTTACCCCTTATTAATAAAGACTTTAGTTTTACATTTTTCCCACATTGTATATAGTTTATTAACCAATGGGTAGTAAATACCTTGGGAGCCTAGCATTCCTATCAGACCTTGATTTATATTAATAACTAAACAACTTTCCAAACATACACATCTCATTGCCGTCATTTTTTGATGGGCAAGTCGCTAGTCACATACAATAGTCAAACTACAAATCGTCGTCATGCTTTGAGAGTTCGCAAAGCTAGCTCGCAAGACCTGCATCCCTCGCGAAACGAGGGATGCAGTTTCCCTCTGCAAAGGCCGCATTTGCGGAAGGTGGAGGCTCCAACGTCGGCTGTGTTTGTCCGCAAATGCGGACCCTCGCAAAGCGAGGGTCCGCATTTGTGGAGGTGGAGGCTCAAAGGCGCCTCACACGCAGTTACAAACACCCACATGCACAATTTAGAAAAATAACATTATGCCCTCGGAACCGACGTTAATGACACAAACACCCACACGCACAACTTAGAATAAAACATTACGACTTTGGAAAAATACGACCTTAACGGCCGAACTGCGCGCAACGGAAAACAGTCAAAACACAATAAATACACACAGAAAACACATAAAAAACTTACCCACAGCAAGGAGGGGGCATCCAGGACCTCTGCAAGTGAAGTTACACCTCCGTTTAATTCCAAATTCACGCCTAAAAAAACAAATACGAGGCTACAGGACCCTGAACACGCAAAACAGAGTCCAACACGTAGGACTTTCACCAGGTAGTACAACAGAGTATCGCAAAATCATTCCGATGCGCGTAACACATACATACAATATAGCCGCCATTTTAAGACAATCTGCACAAAAACGTATCTGAAATGGCGGATTTCCCGCCTAAACTAACGGCTCTGCCTCGCACACAAAGCCTATATATAGGGCACAATTGCCACAGAGCTCACACTTTCTCCTCAGGTGATGACAGTCTGACTGGACATTTTCTGCTGCCAGAAAAACCAAAGAGATTGTTAGCTCTTCAGGATATTGATTGCTGGATATTTCTTAGTGATAGGTAAAGTATATTAATTAATTTATTATTTATTAATTTAAAAAAAGAAGCAAAGAAAAAAATACATTACTGAATTTTGCAATATCTGTACTTTAGCATGGTATTAATCATTAACCATTTCAAATATGTTTATTAATTAAATCATTATTTTTTTATTATATTAATTTATTAATTATTAATTAAAGAAAACAAATATACATTACAACATTTTGCAATACCTGTACTTTAGCACGGTATTAATCATTAACTATTTCAAATATGTATTCATTGATTCATTAATTTTTAATGGACATTAATTTTATTAAATACTAATTATTATTGAAAAGAAATTGTCATTAATTTCACTTTATGATTACATTATTGATTAAATAGTAATAATGTTTATAACAAAAAAAAGAATGTCACTGGACTTAGATTTTGACCTTGATGCTCAACTATTAATGTTCATTTATTATTTTATTCATCATTACGATTATTAATAATGTTAATTATTAATAAGTCATAATAACACATTTAGAGAAGAAAAAAAAAATGTATAGTCGTTTTACATTTTGTGCTTTCTACTCAACTATTAATGTTCATTGATCATTCATAGAAGAAATTTAAAGTAAAACATGCATAAAAACATATCTCCCTTTTGCACTGAATTTAAATATTACTGTTGTTGATGATTCTTTAAGCTCATTGTATTAAAGGTATATCATCCTCAAACCGTTTACATATTTATATCACTTACATTTTACAGTGAATTATATTCTATTTTGCAGCTATGCTAATTAAAACATAGCAAACATTAACAAGCCCTTTTTTCAATTTATTTTCTAACAGTTTGATCATCTGCCCACCTGACTACACAGAGGGCTGTTTGCAGCATGTTTTCTGCAATTACATCACCTTCACAGGTATATCATTTTAAAATATTTATATTTACTTTACTGCATGCATGTGTGAAATGGACAACAAGTACTTTAAGTAATATCACTGATTCATGCATTTATGAAAAAAAAAATAACATATGATTTTTACTTCTTTTCATAGATTTGTGACATCGCCACCTGCCTAAATACAGGAGTTTCCTCTGCAACAATTAACATTACAGAATATTAAATTGACAGGTAAATGATTTTGTGATGACATTTGTTAACACAATATAATGGGAACTATTGATTTGCGTTGAGTAATGGTATTGAGCATTTTCAATTATAGAACAGCTAATTTACAGATGTATCAGAAGGAAAAAAAAATTATAATAAAGATTTTATGTGTATTCCTGTATTTTTATTCATCATTATGTTACTGCTCATTGACAGGGATAGCACCTTAGAAGCAGTTAAATATTTTATTTCATGTATTATATTAGGTCAATTGCTCTTTTGTGTAGCTCTTCTCTAGGAACACGATAACTGTTTCTGTTTTTCCATTCATGATATAGACACACCTACAGAGAGACAGACATACATACAGACATTCAGAGAGAGACGCAGCCAGACACCCAGAGACACACACGCAGCCAGACACCCACGCAGCCAGACACCCAGAGACACAGACACCCACGCAGCCAGACACCCAGAGACACCCACAGATATCAAAACTTTTTCAGGCAAACATTACCTGTGGTGCCACATGGCAATCGGACTGACATAGTCAAAATGTGTATAAAAAGAAGTAAGCTGTGGAAAACATTTACACACCTGAGATTAGAAGTAAATATGGGATCTGAAGGGCAAAATCAATTAAATGATTGGCTCATTAACATTGGAGAAGGAAAACAGCCAAAAATAAATAATTTACCTGATTATGCAGTGCAAATTCCACCAGAAATGATTTCAACAGAACCACTAATTTCAACAATCTTCCTCAATACTAATAATATTGGAAGATGGATGTGTTTTTACAAAAAACATTGTGTACTATGAGGTGCTGTAAATATACAGTACAGTGCTCTTATTTTGACTATTTTTTTTATGTTACTCCAACTAATTTTGAAGTACCAAATATTTCAAAAAGAAACTCACTACAATGACAAAAAAACATAGAGAACAGTGGTTTTACTTCCAGGACAAAATTCGAGGTCTCTGGGACTCTTTAAATAGAGGAACATTATTTCCAATAGGAAACTAATTACAACAAGAAGAAACAAAAAAGTATCAAAAAGAAAAACAACACAAAACAGTGGTTACACAGATTGGAAGGTCTTACAAGTTACCTTTTCAGATGATTGTCCCCACAAAACAATTAGGTGCCATTTACTTTAATTGGAAGCTTACATTTAAATGTTTTAAAGTAGTATTTAATATGTTAACATTGTCTTTTAAAAGTTATGGAAAGTTATTTAAAGCTATATTGTATAACATTGTCTTTTCAAAGTTGTGGAAAGTTACTTCAAGCTATATTGAATATAGTCAAACATTTATGTTACAACAAGTTTAAGCATTTGTTAATACATTCAACTGTATAATTTTAAGATGGAGTATTGATTCAGGGAGCAATCCGATCGCAAGTTAATGGGGTCAGGAAGGAATTCATTTTTTTCCCTCTTTGATACAATTGGCCAAGTTTCAATTGGGTTTTTTATTGTTTGCCTTCCTCTGGATTCAATGCCAATTTAATTTAACATGAGTTAAAAAAAAAAGAAGGTTACAAAGCATGTTAGTGTAGAAAATACTTAGTTTTGGAAACTTTACATAGTCGTCTGTTATTTATAGATAAATATCAATTCAAAAAGTTATTATTGTTTAAAATAAAAGTTGCATGTTACAATTTTTGATGTTATGGTTTACAATATTTATTCATGAAAAATTAAAACATTGTTATATTGTTATTACATGTATGACAATTTAAAAAGTTCATATTTACAAAAAAAAATATATATACCTGTTGGTGAAATACAAGTTGAAAGTTAAAAAAATAAAAAGTTTTATTCAAAATTTTCTATTTATTGGTACTTAATAAAACAAAAGGTTAAGAATGTCAGAGACCAATATTGTGTGGCAACCAGTTTTCCCAGCATTAAAAATTCTATTGACCGTCATTTTTTGACGGTCAAAACTCTAGTATATATATATATATATATATATATATATATACTAGCGACTTGCCCATCAAAAGTGACGGGACAATAAAATTGTAAGGCAGGTAATGCTGTTTGCCACAGACATTATTTTTTTTTTTGTGGTGTGAGATCCTTCGGCGCTCATTGCGAGGCTCTTGGTTGTTGTACTTTTTTTTATCAGAGGCTTCTTAGCTGTCATGGTAAGGTCGGCGCCTGGTGTAGTTTGTGTGCTATGAGCAGCGTTGTCGCTCGTTGTGAGGCGCGCAGTAAATTTATTTTGTGTTTATTGCGATTGCTTTTTTGTTTCTTTTGTGTATATGTACTTTAAATAATTAATAAATTAATAAATTAGTATACTTTACCCTTCTGTAAGTAATATATGCAGGAAGCATGTGCTGAAGAGCTGACAATCAGTTTTGATGTTCCTGCAGCATACAATGTAGGTTTGCACTGTTGTGGAGCTGAGGTGTAAGTGTCAGCAATGTGTACAGTGTGTAGTGTAAATAGGATGCATGCACGAGGGGAAGCCATTAGTGTACCGCATTCTGTAAGTTAGTGTTGTAAAATGGCGGCGAATAGGTATGTGGTATGCGGGTGTGGAAGATTTAGCGTCCTTGCTAAAAGTGTATCTTATACCTCATATGGGTTTTTGGAAAAGCTGTATGTGCTTGGTAGTGCTTTGAAGCTTTAGAGTCCTGTAGCCTCATTTTCGTTTAGGGGATTTTTGTGTTTGTAAACTCGGTAACTTCACTTGCAGTGGTCCTGGGTGCCCCCCCCTCCTTGCTGTGGGTTACCTTTTTATGTCATTTTTGTGTATATTTATTGTTTTTTTTATGTTTTCATGTAAGGTTGTATTTTTGCGAGTTCGGAATGTTTTTTTTCTTTTTTTTTAAAGTCCCACAGCTCGTATTTTTTTAGTGTAAGTTTGTAAATTTTTTGTTCTAAGTCCCGCGGCTCGTATTTTTTTGTGTAAGGCCGTAGTTAGTGATTGCGTGTTAGATGTATTTTTTCAAAGTCCCGCTTCTATGGGTTTTTGTAACCGCTTGTGAGGCGCCGTAGAGCCTCCACCTCCACAAATGCGGCCCCTCATTGCAGCAGACGTGGACGCCTCCGCCTCCGCAAATGTGGCCTCTCGCTTTGGGAGGGTCCGCATTTGCGGCCTGCAATGAGCCTTCGGCTCATTGCAGCCAACGTTGGAGCCTCCACCGTCCTCATTTGTGTACAGAACTGCGTTCTTGCGAGCTCACTTTGCGAGCTCGCAAAGCGTGACGACTATTCATAGTTTGACAACTATTATATGTGATATATATATATGTGTTTATGAAAGAGCAGAATTAGAAATATATGCTAATTAACCACTGAAATATTAATTATGTAAAAGCAGCCTATAAACTGAATACATGTTTTTATAATATTATTTACAAGCACATAGATTTATTCAAATGTATTATTTAAAGATAATAATGTTTAAAATGGAGGGAGAAACAAAACAGTACTGAGTAATGCAGAACCAACTTGGGGTGCAACATTCTTGTTCTGGTCTATTGTTGGTGAATTATCACCCTGTCTTTCTGTAGGTGCAAGATGTTCCTCCTATGTGCTGTTTAGTCTCTATTTGTTTAATTAATCTATTTGCTCATTTAACAAATTATTTTTTCATGCAGTTTTAGTCTCTCAGTATATTTGCTGTTATCATAGTATCTGTTTGTATCATTACTGGCAGGCATTAAATACCTGCCCCAGGCTCAGGGTGATATATAGAGAGGAATGGAAACCTCTCTCACTCCCCCTCCCAACCCCTCTATCTCTATCCCTGTCTTTCTCTATGGGATAACTTTTGTGGTGAAGACTGTGTCACTAGTCAGGATCTATATATGTAGTGGTAACATGTTGTGAAGGTAGGGGTTTAGACTGTTGGGTAGAGTCAATGCAAGGGGAGGAGCCAGGTCTCTGTTTTCCGCCCCACCAAGTTGGAAAGTCACCAGCCTCCACTCCTTTAGGGTTAAATAAAGGCTTTATGTTCAGGCCTTTCATATAATTACATGCAAGTACTCTAGTATAAACAATTACAACTAATGGACACCAACAATGTATCTCTTTCACAATTTCTTACATTATAAATACCTATCTATCTATTTTAGAGATGTCCCGGACAGTTCGCCTGCAGACTATTTGCGGCGATTTTGGCTCTTTCGCGCTCACAGCGGACGGCGGACACATGCACTTTTCGGTCCGCCACCTATTCTTTATCATTGAGGAAACTTTGACCCTGCACCTCACAGTCAGCAGACACATTCCAGCCAATCAGCAGAATACACTCCCTTCCAGAGCCTTCCATCTGAAGGACAGCATCCATTTTAGAATCATTCTGAAGCTGCATTCGTTGTGAGAGGACAGATAGTGTAGCTGCTGGAGATTTAATAGGGAAATAGATAGCCAGGCTGTGTATTTAGCTTCCACTACAGACCTGAAGGACTCATCTGATATCTGCTGCAAGGACAGCAACCCAAAAAGCCCTAGAACATCATGTATTTTATTTTATTATTTTTTTCTGTGTAATCTAATTGCATATGCCTTCCTGCCAGCGTCTGTGTGTGACAGGCTAAAACCTAACAGCTTATATTGTGCTTATTTTCACTACTCATTCCTGGTGGTGTACCATACATTGAAAACCACCATTTTTTTCCTGTAATCTAATTTCAGTTGCCTGCCTGTGTAAGGCTCACAGCTAATATTCTGCTCTGTTTCACCAGTCATAGCTGGTGTACCATACATTGAAAAAAAACAACCCTTTTTTCCTTTAATCTAATTTCAGTTGCCTGCCTGTTTCAGGCTCACAGCTAATATTCTGCTCTGTTTCACCAGTCATAGTTGGTGTATCATACATTGAAAAAAAACAACCATTTTTTCCTTTAATCTAATTTCAGTTGCCTGCCTGTGTCAGGCTCACAGCTTATATTGTGCTCAGTGAAATAAAACAACACTTGTTTTGACTGTAATAGATTGAATATCAATTGCCTGCCTACAGGCGTGTGGGTGAAGCCTATTGCATCTACTCTGCCAACTTTTGCCAGTGCACAGTGATACGTCATATCTGGTGCAACCATATTGTACAGTGACATAAAACAACACTTTTTTGACTGTAATCGATTGAATATCAGTTGCCTGCCTACAGGTATGTGTGTGAGGCCTACAGTGCCTACTGTGCCAACTTTTGTCAGTGCACAGTGACACTCATATCTGGTGTCACAGTAGCTTGCACGCATAGTATCCATAAATCGAGAAAAAAAATGACAGGTAGAGGCAGGCCACCCCGCAGGGGCCGTCGTGGTCGTGGTGCTGTGATTCCCTTTGGCCCTAGAATAATGCCCAGTTTTCAGAGGCCACGTACCCTGAACTTGAAAAGTTCTGAGGACATGGTTGACTGGCTAACACAGGACACCCAATCTTCTACAGCTTCCACTCGAAACCTAGACGCACCATCCTCCTCCAGTTTAGCTTCGGGCACCTCTCCAGTTACCACTCAACCGCCTGCCGCCATCACCAACACTAGCACCACAGCCGCTTCACTTGATCCGTCAGCAGAGTTATTTACACATCCATTGGAAGAAATGAGTGATGCACAAACATTAGTGCCAGAGGATGTAGATAACAGGGATATGTCCCAGTCAGGCAGCATTACACACATGGACGTACGGTCTGATGATGATGTTGTTTCCGGTGCTGCTTCCTTTGTTGAGTTGTCAGATACAAGTGAAACGGTTGATGATGACGATGAGTCCGTGGATGTCACGAGGGTGCCCGCTATAAGAGAAGAAGAACAGGAGGAAAGTTCAGATGGGGGGACAGAGAGGAGGAGGAGACGAGTTGGAAGCAGGTGGAGGTCGTCACAAGTAGCTAGATGCACAGTCAGACAGCATGCATCGGCACCCGGGGTCAGCCAGACAGCACGCCAGTCAACGCATGCTGTTGCCACCACCAGAATGCCGTCATTGCAGAACTCAGCAGTGTGGCAATTTTTTTGTGTGTCTGCCTGTGACAATAGCGATGCCATTTGTAACCTGTGCGAAAAGAAACTGAGTCGTGCGAAGTCCAACACCCACCTAGGTACAACTTCTTTGCGAAGGCGCATGATGTCACATCACAAACGCCTATGGGATCAACACATGAGTACAAGCAGCACACAAAGTCAAAGCCGCCATCCTCCTCCTGGTCCAGCATCTTCAGCCACATCAACCACTGCTGCCCTGTTTGCCCCCTCTCAACCATCCGCCCCTCTGTGTCTCGCCCTGAGCAGTCCCTGCTCATCTGCCCACAGTCAGGTGTCTGTCAAGGACATGTTTGAGCATAAGAAGCTAATATCACAAAGTCACCCCCTTGCCCGGCAACTGACAGCTGGCTTGTCTGAACTCTTAGCCTGCCTGCTTTTACCATTCAAGCTGGTGGAGTCTGAGGCGTTCAAAAAATTTGTAGCTATTGGGACACCGCAGTGGAAGGTACCCGTACGAAATTTCTTTGCACAAAAGGCAATCCCTACCTGTACTCTAATGTGCAAAAGGAAGTAATGGCATCTCTGGCACACAGTGTTGGGGCAAGGGTCCATCTGACCACTGATACCTGGTCTGCAAAGCATGGTAAGGGCAGGTATATCACCTACACTGCGTATTGGGTAAACCTGGTGACGGCTGCCAAGCATGGAATACGTGGCTCTGCAGATGAGTTGGTGACACCGCCACGACTTGCAGGTAGGCCTGCTGCCACCTACTCTACTCCTCCTACTCCATCCTCTTCCATAACCTCCTCGGCTGAGTCCTCTTCTGCTGCTGCTATGTCTTGCTCCACATCAACGGCACCCACCCAGCTCCACAGGTACTATTCCACATCCCGGATACGGCAGTGTCACGCCGTCTTGAGGTTGACTTCCCTGAAAGCAGAGAGTCAAACCGGACCAGCACTCCTGTCCTCCCTGAACGGACAGGTGGATCAGTGGCTGACTCCGCACCAACTGGAGATCGGCAAAGTGGTTTGTGCCAAGGAAGAAAATTGTTGGCGGCATTGAATTTGGGCAAGATGACACATGTGCCGTGCATGGCACATGTGTGTAATCTGATTGTACAATGCTTTGTGCATAAGCACCCAGGCTTACAGGACGTCCTGAAGCAGGCCAGGAAGGTGTGTGGCCATTTCAGGCGTTCCTACATGGCCATGGCGCACTTTACAGATATCCAGCGGCGAAACAACATGCCAGTGAGGCGCTTGATTTTCGACAGCCCGTAGACACGTAGGAATTCAACACTCCTAATGTTCGACCCCCTGCTCCAACAATAAAAGGCCGTTAACGAGTATTTGTATGACCGGGGTGCTAGGACAGCCTCTGCAGGGTTAGGGATTTTTTTGCCACGTTACTGGACGCTCATGCGCAATGCCTGTAGGCTTATGCGTCCTTTAGAGGAGGTGACAAACCTGGTCAGTCGCACCGAGGGCACCATCAGCGACATCATACCATTTGTTTTCTTCCTGGAGCGTGCCCTGCGAAGAGTGCTGGATAAGGCCGTAGATGAGCGTGAAGAGGAAGAGTTGTGGTCACCATCACCACCAGAAACAGCCTTATCAGCATTGCTTGCTGGACCTGCAGCAACGCTGGAAGAGGATTGTGAGGTAGAGGAGTCAGAGAGGTATGTAGCTTTGATAAGGAGGAGGAAGACCAACCACAACAGGCATCCCAGGGTGCTCGTTGTCACCTATCTGGTACCCGTGGTGTTGTACGTGGCTGGGGGGAAGAACATACCTTCAGTGAGATCACTGAGGACGAGGAACGGGACATGACTAGCTCGTCATCCAACCTTGTGCAAATGGGGTCTTTCATGCTGTCGTGCCTGTTGAGGGACCCTCGTATAAAAAGGATGAAGGAGAACGACCTGTACTGGGTGTCCACGCTACTAGACCCCCAGTATAAGCAGAAAGTGCCTGAAATGTTAACGAATTACCACAAGTAGGAAAGGATGCAGCACTTCCAAAATAAATTAAAAAGTATGCTTTACACAGCGTTTAAGGGTGATGTCACAGCACAAAGGCAATCTAATAGCGGAAGAGGTGAACATAATCCTCCTCCTCCCACGACCACGTCGGCAAGGAGAGGACGCTTTACAGACGTGTTGTTGATGGAGGACATGCAGAGCTTTTTAAGTCCTATGCATCACCACAGCCCTTCGGCGTCCACCCTTTAGAGAATGACTCGACCGTCAGGTAACAGACTAACTCGCCTTAACTGCAGATATCGACACTATGAGAAGCGATGAACCCATTGACTACTGGGTATGCACGCTTGCCCTGTGGCCTGAGCTATCCCAATTTGCCATAGAACTTCTGTCCTGCCCCGCTTCAAGTGTCCTGTCAGAAAGGACCTTCAGTGCAGCAGGAGGTTTTGTCACTGAGAAGAGAAGTAGCCTAGGTCAAAAAAGTCTAGATTACCTCACCTTTATTAAGATGAATGAGGGATGGATCCCAAAGGGACTGACAGTGGGCGATACATTCGATTAAAAAAGGCCTGAAAGATGAGCTGCCTTGAGCTAATAATGGTCCACACGCTGCTGTATTTTATCCCTGAATGCCGGATGACTTGCGTGACTTATCCGCCACCAACTAGGGTTGCAATGTTTTAGGGCACTTTCTGCCTGGCAAACTAACATAAATTTTTCTGCTCGCTGCAACAATGCCTAATTTTTGCATTTAAATTATTTTATTGTCAGAAGGCGTACAGCATGTAATGAAAAATAAAGCATTTTTGAACAGTCTTGCATAACAGTTGTGCAAAAATACATATTTACAATAAAGCCATTTTGTGAAATTTAGCTGGCTAGTCCTTATTTTTACTTTTTAGGTTAAATTTTTTTTTTATTTTTACTGTGATTGCAATTTAAGAGATACCTAAAACATGGTAAAACAGACAATAGTAAAGAGTATATCTGCAGGAAACACCAAAGTCCTAATAGCTATCATCCCTCCAGCAGTATTAGCTTATTATTTACAATATCTAACCTGGGCAATCACCCTTGGGTTACCCTAGGGCAGGCTTCAGTAAGCGACCTGGGATGATTTTGCCGCCGGTTGCTTCTGAAGGGTCTCCAGGGCTCCCCACTCCGGTCCTTCCCCCAGTGTCGCTTCAACCAGTAACAAATGTTTTATATTTGTAAAGCGACCCAGTGATCCCCCTTGATAGAGGTTTATCTTTTTGTAGAACCAATTTAAGACTGGTGTCCCCTGTTTCTGGGTCAGGGAGTGTGTGAAATGCCTCAGCCTACAGTAATTGTAATGTTCTGACAGCGGTTGCACATGCTTGTCCCTCAGTTCCTCATAGGTGAGCATCTGGCCCTTTACTAACCAGTCTCCGAGTCTATCTAGTTTCATTGACCTCCACCAGTGTTGGGATGTTGTGCTCATGTGTTTCTGGGCCTGAGGGTGGTCAAGAATTGGGGTCATTTGGGTGGATCCAGGGAACAAACCTGTGTGTTTCTTGGCCCATTTCCAGTATGATAGTGAGTGTCTGATTAAGGGGTTTGGCAATTTTTTAAGGCTCTGAGGCAATTCTGATAGCCAAGCCACCTTGTCCCAGGTTAAGGGCCTTAAAGTGTGGTTCTCTAAATACACCCAGGCCGGTTGATGCCCTATAGAATGTGCTATTGGGAGGAAAGATAACTGAGCTGCCTTGTGGTAATATTTTAAGTTTGGACACGATAGTCTCCCCTCCGACTTATGAAGGTACATCATTTTCTTTGTGATGCATGAGGGAGAGTGGTTCCAGATAAACTGAAATATTTTCCTTTAAATATTTTCTAATTCTTTTTATTTAATTGGGATCGGGAGTGTTCGAAATATGTAGAGCAACCTAGGAAGGACATTCATTTTTATCGTATTTATTCTCCCTAGCCATGATAACCTATACTTTGTCCATTTACTCAGGTCAATAATTATTGTTTTATAAAGTTTGGAGTGGTTGGCTTTGTACAAGTCCTCTAGCTTAGGGGTTAGTCGGATTCCCAGGTAGTTTATGTGGTTCTTATCCCACTTAATATTAAACTTCTCTTGGAGACCCTGCTTCTCTACTGCTGTTAAGTCAATCGCTAGTGCTTCTGTCTTCTCTATGTTCAGTTTAAGGCCAGAAAACTGACCAAACTCCTCCATAGTTCGAATCAACTCTGGGACCGATTGGGTAGGGTTTGAGAGCATACACAGTAGGTCGTCTGCAAATAGACAAGTTTTGAAATGGTGATGGCCTATTTTTATGCCTGTGATCCCAGCGTTGGCCCTAATTGTCTGAGCCAGGAGTTCTATTGCTATTGCGAATAGAAGGGCAGAAAGGGGGCACCCCAGTCTTGTTCCTCTTTCTATTTTAATTAAGGATCTCTCATCTCCCGGAATCTGTAACCTTGCCCTGGATGATTTGTATAATGAGTGTGTGAGATTTATGAAATGGCCTTTATTACCAAATTTTTCAAGCGTGGCGTATAAGTAAGTCCACTCAAGGGAATCAAACGCCTTTTTAATGTCAAAGGCAATAAGACAGGCTTGTATTTTAGAGGTGTGGTACAGTAGGTTCATGACTTTTCTAATGTTGTCTCCCGCTTGCCTGTGGGAGACAAAGCCTACTTGGTCATTATGTATTAACTTAGGCAAGAAGGATGACATTCTATCCGCTATAATTTTTGACAGGATCTTTGTTTAACAGTTTAGTAATGATATTGGCCTGTAGTTTTTTGGTTCTAGGGCATCTCGACCCTCCTTAGGGAATAGAGCGATATCTGAACTGTTCAGCTCTGCTGGTGTTTGCTTGCCTTCTAGAACTTTGTTAGAGTGACGAAGTGCGGGCCTAATATGTCTATACATTTTTTATAATATAAATTGGTGTACCCGTCTGGGCCTGGTGACTTACCAGGTTTGAGGTTCTGGACTGCTTTTCTCACTTCCTCTAGGGTCACTTTGACATTTAAAGTCTCTAACACATTTTATTCTATTAAGGGGAGGAATTAAAAAATCCCCTCATTTTGTGTAGATCTATGTGTTTTGTTGCCGTATAAACGGTATTATAAAATTTTGTAAAAATCTTCTGGATCTTATTTGGGTGCATTGTTTTTTTTCCCCCTCGAGGTCTTAATTTGAAGTATCCTATTTTGTGTTGTTTTGGTTTGTAGTTTCCTGGCTAGTAACGGGCCAGGTTTATTGGCTTTATAGAATCTGATAGGAATAAATAGTACAACTGAAAACACGTCACTCCTATCTGGTGGCACCTTAGATTGCACGCAAAGTGCCCAAATTTGAAGTGGGAGGACCGACCAAGCATCTTTTTACATCTCCCACTTCCAAAAATCAATGCCATATACACATCCCCTAATAATGGACGTAACAGGGATTAAACCGATAGCAATAGTACTACTTAACAGTACACACCTTAAAATAACGCAGACAGAGGCAACGCAGAGAGAGGAGTCTGAAGAAGAGGAGTCAGAGGAGGAAGGTGGCTTTGAGGAGGTGGAATACCAAACACAGCAGGCGTCCCAAGGGGACCCTTGATGGATGGGTGGAGGAAGAGACCTTCAATGACATCAGTGAGGACAAGGTAGCTTGGTATCCAACCTTGTGCAAATGGGGAGTTTGCGGTTGTGCAAAGGAACTGTTTGTGGTTGTTTGCGGGGGCATTAAATGGGGAGATTGGTCTGTTACTGTGAAGCGGGTGTAACCCTTACATTACCTGATTGATACAACATCATACCTGATGTTTTAAAGCTTGTTATTCCAAACAATATAGGAATGTTAGGGGATTTATGCCCTTTATGGCTTAAAACCAGACTCTGCATCAACTATGTAATTTTCCGTGGGAGTTTTGCCATGGATCCCCCTCCGGCATGCCACAGTCCAGGTGTTAGTCCCCTTGAAACAACTTTCCTATCACTATTGTGGCCAGAAAGAGTCCCTGTGGGTTTTGAAATTTGCCTGTACATTGAAGTATATGGCGGTTCGCCTGGTTCGCCCGTTCACGAACATTTGATGAAATTCGCGACCACGGTTCGCGTAACGAAAATGTTATGTTCGTGACATCTCTAATCTATTTATATCTACGTCTATATTTATATATATATGTATATCTTCAGTACCCCCCTTGACTTTTTACCTATTGTGTTACATTACAGCCTTAAGTTCAATTTTTTGTTAATCTGAATTTTATGTGATGGATCAGAACACAATAGTCTAAGTTGGTGAAGTGAAATGAGAAAAAGATATACATAAAATTATTTTTTAGAAATAGAAAACAGAAAATTGGCATGTGCTTATATATTCACCCCCTTTGTTATGAAGCCTATAAAAAGCTCTAGTGCAACCAATTACCTTCATAAGTCACACAATTAATTAAATTATGTCCACCTGTGTGCAATCTAAGTATCACATGATCTGTTATTACATATACACACCTTTTTTGAAAGGCCCCAGAGGCATCAACACTTAAGCAAGAGGCACCACTAACCAAACATTGCCATGAAGACCAAGGAACTCCTCAAACAAGTAAGGGACAATGTTGTTGAGACGTACAAGTCAGGGTTAGGTTATACAAAAATATGCAAATCTTTGATGATCTCCAGGAGCACCATCAAATCTATCATAACCAAATGGAAAGAACATGGCACAACAGAAAAAACCTGCCAAGAGATGGCCGCCCAGCAAAACTCACGGACCAGACAAGCAGATCATTAATCAGAGAGGCAGCACAGAGACCTAAGGCAACCCTGGAGGAGCTGCAGAGATCAACAGAGACTGAAGTATCTGTACATAGGATGACAATAAGCCGTACGCTCCATAGAGTATGGCTTTATGGCAGAGTGGCCAGAAGAAAGCCATTACTTTCAGCAAAAAATAATATGGCACATTTTGAGTTTGTGAAAAGGCATGTGGGAGACTGTCTCAGTAGGTCTGATGCTTGAGGATGTGCACCAGCATAATGAGATAGTTGCAGGTATTTAAGTCAGGTATTTTTTAGCATTAAGTCTCTTTTGGAGCAGAATTTCCAATTACAGAGAATATCAATAACTATCAGTTTTTGTGTATCTATTATAGTTGAATATTTATTTATTTTATTTATTGAGGAATCTATGTTGTTAGAGGAGTTAATGCATGTTGACATGGTTTGGGAGTTTAGGACATAATCTCCTCAGTAAAACACTGTATTTACTAGAGCAGATTTCTTGATATTAAAATTTCTTGGGTTATGGTGAATCCAGCATTGGCTTGGGGACATGGGAGTTTTACCCAGTTGTTTCTCAATCATCACTCAGTCTTAAAATGTTTCATTGTGTTTCCAATCTAATATTCTTTCATTGTGTATTGCTGTGTACTATTTTATTATATTAGGTATTCCAAGGCCTCCAAGGTCTCTGCTAAGAAACATAATTTCCCTTCTAACCCTTGCTCTTTCTTTATGCCATATAAATGTGTATAATGATTTTTGTATTTCTTTAGGAAACCGAGAAATGAGTTGGATGAGAGTTATTTGGAAAGAAGAGGGGGAAAGGAGAAAACATTTTCTGGTTCTGTAAAGGGTACCGAGAATAAATAACCAATTTAGTCTATCAAAAGTTTTATCTGTATCTGTTTACTACAACATAATATAGCTTATGTGGGCAAAAGAGTGATATAAGCCCTCCACCGTGCAGAGTACAGAAATTAATAGTACATTTATATTCACGTTGATGTCTACAAATAAGTAAAAACAAACATTTCTTGCTTAGAATTTCCATAAATCCAGTTATTGCACTGTACTTTGAGAAACTGGGTACAGGACATGCAAATAAGCCCACAATTCATTTTCACTCTCCAATACCACTGTATCAAGGCTCCTATTGGACATATGCTTGCTGTATTACACATCTTTAGCACAGGATGGATTGTGCATGAGTTAGGAAACCTATCCACAGACAAGCTCCCTTTCATTCTTTAATGGGTTTCATCCGTGTGGAGATGGATCCTAACTCATGATTTAAATTTTGTGGGAAGGCTGCAATATCATTTAGCTTATAGTGGCCAAAAGAGTAATAGAAGCCCTCAACCGTATAGAGCGCATTTAATAAATATAACATTTGTGTTCACATTTGAATGTCTAAAGAAATTTTAAAAAACTTATTGCATCTGCATTTGTTGAAAGTAACATTAATGGTTTTTAGATTCATCTTGCATGGTCAGTGATATATAGTAACTTAATGGTGTTATCATGTGTCTCTCAGCCAGGGACAAATCCAACCTAATCAAGGTTAATTAAAGAAGGAAGGAGGTTATTAAAGTGATCCTCCAGGACCTTAGTGTATAGTTTGATATCATTATTTAACCACTATATGGGTCAAGAGCTTTTTTGTTTTCTTTAATTGAAACAAATATATGAACTTCCAACATGGAGGAGAGGGTAATGTAGAATATGTCATTTTTGGGCTCTTATCAAAAGAGGTTTGCTTAATAGCTATTTCTATTTTGTTGTCAGATATGGGCAAGTCAATTGCATCTAATTCTGTTTTAGTTATATTAGGAAATGAGGGGGCAAAAGTTACTATTCCGGAGGCGCCGGAAGTGATGTGCACGTCAGTGTGAGACTGCCGTGTCAGTTTGCAGGGGGACGGACGCCAGAGAGACATGCTTCTCTCCTGCAAGGAGATATTACCCTAGTGACTGAATAATGCCTGTGAACCTGCGAACCCGATACAGCCCGATGTGGGAGCGAACAGCCATTTAAGCAAGAGGCCTGGGACACCCCCCCCCCCAGGACAGACCCCCCAAGACTTATAAAGAATAAAGAATAAAAGAAGAGCCAAGAGGTAATTAACTCCGGGTAGCCTGAAAAACAAAGACTGGCGTGGTATAACAGCGTGGAGGGAAAACCCCGCGAAATATACACCATCAGCTGGAGCAGAACCGTTGTGAAACGCCATATTCATAGCCCTACACAGCAGGGCCCAGAAAGAGCTACCCGGTAAGGTTATACCAAATAGGAAGAGCTAGCACAGCTGGCATATTACTAATATTCATTGTTACTCACCCTCTACCTCACATTTTAAGAGCTCCTATTGGAGCCCGGACTGTAAGTGTGGTGAGTTGAAGCTGAAGAAGCGCTTGTAGCGCTGCGTGCTCTGTCTGTCCTGTCTGGGTGGAAGGGTAAGTGGCTCGGCTGTGGCTGATACAGCCTTTTACTTTTCTATATGACGGTGTATAGATAATGCAAATGTAAGAAAAAGAAAAAATGTATAATAAGCGGAAACTAGCATATTAAATATTCCTTGGCTAAAGACTAAGAGGAAGGGTGGTTCAAGAATCCCTCCTAAAGACGATTATTATACAAATTATAAGCTAAAGACTCCGGAGAATTAGAACGTTGTAACTTCTTTAAGAAATAGTGAAACAACCGCCTTGGAAAGTTGATAAATATGTCCCTAAAAGTAACAGACAAAATCATCAATTAACATTGAAGTATTATATCCTCTGAAAATAAGAAAGTAAACTCTACTCTTCTTTAAAAGACACTTTCCCCATAGATAAATTAGTAGAAAAGAAAAGAACTACTTGCCCAGGGGAAGGAAGGGAGGAAGAGGGAAAAGGAGAAAGAGAAGAAAAAAAAAAGAAAGAAAAAAAAGGGGAGAGGAGGAGGGAGAGAGAAAGGAAGAGAAAAGGGGAAAAAGGAAAGAAGAAAAAAAGGAAAAAAAAAGGAAAAGAGGGGAGAAGGAGAGAGGAAAGAGAGGAAAGAAGGGGAGGACAAAGGGTAAGGAGTGAAGAGGAAAAGGGAGGAAAGGGGGGAAGAAAAAAGAAAAGAAGAAAAAGGAGAAAGAAAAGAGGAAAGAAAAGTTCTAAAGTAAAAACAAGAAGATTACAAAAGGTCTAACAATGTCAAACAAAAAAAGTAATACAGTCAATAAAACAAAACTAAAGGAGAAAATAAAAGACTCAACAAAACAATCAAACTTCTTCTCCCCTAGAAACAAAGGAAATACTTCAGACTCCTCTCATGCGGATACTAGTTTAGACCTTATAGAAAACCAGTACCCCGAAAAACCTCCCCAGGGAAATCTGAAAGATAACTCCACTCAAGAAGAGGAAATACTTACATGCTCTAAATTAAAGTCCATCTTAAAAGAATTTCAAGTCAACTTGACAAGAGACCTTTCAAAACAAATGTCTGAAATTACCGAATCTATTAACAATATATCTTTAAGAATCAAAGCTAATGAAAATGTCTGTGATAAAATTATAATGGACAATAATGCTATCCTCAACTGTTTAACTGCCTTAGAAAATAAAAATGAGGAACTCTGCATAAAAATTAACAACTTGGAGAATAGATCCAGAACGAATAATTTGCTTCTAAGAGGGATACCTGAAGCATTCCAAGGAGAAGACTTGGAGTCATACGTTAAAGGACTGTTTAATTACCTGGCACCGGAGTTACAGAAAGACCAATGGAAAATGGATGAATTGCATAGACTTCCTTTGGCTAAAACAATGGACAAATCCATCCCCAGAGACATTATATTAAAACTACATTATTTATCCTCAAAAGAAATGGTCTTAAAAAATGCCTTTTTAAAGAAACAACTAGACCATCCATATGATAATATAAAAATATTTCAAGACTTATCGGCATATAAATTGGGGAAAAGAAGGGAATTTACACAAATAACTAGAACACTTAGGCTAAAAGAAATTAGATATAAATGGGCACAGCCATCAGGATTATTAATCTATAAAGATCTAAAATGGGTTAAAATAAACTCAGTCCAAGAGGCTATAGAAATATTAAAGGAATGGGACATACATATAGAGAATAATATAGAGGTTGTTAAAAAATTGGAACTGAGAGCAGGAAATCTGGATTGGAAAAAAAAAAGATAAATAATCTCTGGAAACTGTAGAATAGGGACATGGGTACTTGATAAGTTTGGGAGTAAGAAGTATAATGAAAGGGATAGAGAAAAGAATAGGACTCCATATTGGTAGCAAGGTTAGGGGGACAGATAAATACTCACCAACACAAAGATTTTTAAACAAATGGGTCATAGTTAGACGGTCATAATAATAATAGAAGTATTCTTAACAAAAATTGCTTTTTTTTTTTTTTTTTTTTTTCATTTTTCTTTGGGTGTAGGGTAAAATTAGTAATACTAGTATATAGCGTATGAAGAATAGAATCCGAAATCAGTAGTAAGGTGAAGGGTGATAGGTAGATACCTATTAAACACAAAGATTATTACAAAGATGATTATAGTTAGAAGGTCACAATAATAATAGAAGTATTTTCAGCACAAATAGATTTTTTTTCTATCAAACGTAAAGAATCACGACCATGTGACTCTGAGACAAAATTTTTAATATTAATCTATCACATAAAATATAATTTAATAGTTAGATAGGACAAACAATCAAACCTTTTACTTTTAAGAAAGTAAAATCACCGGAATAGTAGTGCGTAGTAACCAAATTAAGATTAGACACATCCACTATGATAGAACACTTGTAAGTAATTGTCTCCAGAATGGAAATTACATCGTATACTATATGAAAATATTAGAAAAGATAAGGTGAAAAATAGAGTTATATATGGAAGATTTCAGCTGCATTTATAAAATTTACTACTCGTGCGATCTTTTCCTCCTCGGACAGTTGAAATATAATAAATATATTCTTACTATTAGATGGAAGGGAAATATTCTGAGTTAAACAGATATGACCACACTAGGGGGAGCTATGCTCAAGTAAAAACTGATAAATTTAAAGTATATAGTTAAGGAGATTTCCCATCTAGACTGTCCGAGGACTAAAAGATAACCATCATAAAGATGACGTGTAGCAAATGTACCATATTTTCTATATTCTCCTGAACCCTTATTCATATTATCTGTACCCTAGATCTCACCCCCTCGCTCAGCAACTGAGCGACATATTTTCACTTCTCAATATCTAATGCGTCTTGCAAAGTATCAGCTGACATTTCTTCTCAATTTGCAGCTGGTTTTTAAGACTATTCTGACAGCCTTGTGGGGCTATTCTTTATTATATGTGTTTCTCTTGTTTTTTCTTTCTTTTTTTTTCTTTTCTCGAGTCATGGAAACAATCAAGGAATACCACACATTCCTTTTTAACAAATTAATATGCAAATAAAAATAATTTCACATAATGTTAATGGTCTTAACTCTCCAACAAAAAGAAAAACGGCTTTTTTAGAGTACTACAAATTAAATGCTGAAATCCTATGTCTGCAGGAAACACACTTAAAACAGGAAAATCTAAAATATATGAATAATACAAAATTTACAAATAGAATAGACTCTACCTTTAAGAAAAAATCAAAAGGGGTCTCTATCTTATTTAAAAATAGCCTGAAAATATCAGAAGAAGGTAGTAAGATCGACCCAGAGGGTAGATATATAATATGGACAGGACAGATTGATGGGCACTTAATAACATTGGTTAATGCCTATCTACCAAATAAAGGTCAAATAGGGTTTCTTAGTAAACTTCTTAAAGAGATTAATAGAATTAAAGGAGGTTGGCTAATAATTTGTGGTGACTTTAATATGATATTGGATGACAATTTAGATAAACAAATAGTCGGACCTAAGAAATTAGTATCACAAACTGCATTTCAAAAGCATTCCGTAAAATTAAAGAAGACAATAATCTGATTGACTCATGGAGGATCTTACATCCAGGTGTACGAGAATATACCCATTTCTCATACAGACATAACTCATTTTCTAGAATAGACTATATATTAACTGACCTTCCAACTTTAAAAGTAATTAAAAAGATAAACATCCGTCCTACGCCATGGTCAGACCACTCTCTAAATGAACTAATTATACAAGACCTAAATACAAATAACCAAAGAAAAAAGAGTAGTTGGAAGATGGACTCTTGGTTCCTGAAGGATGAAGAATTTGTTACATACTTGAAAAAGAAACCCTGGAATTTTTAAAAATTAACAAGCCATCTGTTAATTCGGATATAACCCTGTGGTGTACGTATAAAGCATACATGAGGGGTATATTTATTGCAAAAGCAGGTGAAGTGAAAAGGTTAAGTCTTTAAGGACCCTCTATTTGTAACTAAATAAGATGAAAGATATCTTTAGGGAGACACCAAACAATGAAAATAGTAAAGCAATAAAAGACATAAATACTCAAATACAAAAGATTCTTCAGCTTCAATCAGATAAAATATTATGGAAATTTCAGCGGACACAATTCTTCGAAGGGGGCAAATCAGGTAAATTCCTAGCTAACAAATTGAAGAAACAGTATATTAAAAACAATATTGAAAAAATTCTAGATTTAAATAACATTCCTCAATACCATCCAGACAAGATAGGATTAGTATTCCAGGATTATTATAGTAATTTATACAATCTAGAGAAAGATCATCAAATAGTTAAGCCAGGAATAGAAGAGATTAAACAATACCTAGATAATATAAAGTTCCCCAAAGTATCGGAAGTACAGCTTAGCTTTCTGAATAAACAAATAGAAAGTATAGAGATAACTGAAATTGTGTCCAAAAATAAAAAAAATAAAACACCCGGGGAAGACGGATTTAATAACTTATTTTATCGTTATCTTAGTAAAGAATTGAATAGTACTTTATGCAATCTCTTTAATGAGATAAAACAAGAAGGAGTGATACCATCAGAACTAACGGAAATAAAAATAGTTAATATACTGAAACAAGGAAAAAATCCTGAAGATTATAAAAACTATCGCCCAATCTCCTTAATCAATGTCGATATTAAAATCTATTCTAAAATTTTGGCTAATAGATTAAGCAAGATTATATCTTCCTTAATACAACCAGATCAAACAGGATTTATTCCGAATAGACAAGCGTTGGATAATACCAGGCGTTTGTTGGACACCTTGAACTATATAAAAAAAAAGAGGATCTCCTCCCTGACCCTGTCATTAGATGCAGAGAAAGCTTTTGACAGGGTCAGTTGGGACTTCTTAGAGGGTGTTTTGGAGAGTTTTGGCTTGAAAAGTTTTGCTTCATCAGCAATAAAACCCCTTTATTTAAATACTATAGCACATATCTCATCTCCACAATTTAGCTCGGGCAAATTTCTAATATCGAATGGTACTCGTCAGGGCTGTCCATTATCCCCATTGCTTTTTGTCCTATTCCTCGAACCTTTATTGATAAATATTAGAGACTCTGCAGAAATTAAAGGGATTGAAATAGGACAAGAGGAATATAAAATAATGGCATATGCAGATGATATTATAATAACAATAACAAACCCTGAACACTCCTGTAGAGCCCTACAGACTGTTCTTGAAGAATTTGGTAAATTTTCCTACTTTAAAATCAACCAACAGAAAACGGAAGTATTGACCTGTAATATATCATTAGAGGAAAAAAACAGGTTAGTGAATTTATATTCTTACTGTTGGAAGTCCTCTCATTTAGTACACCTGGGGGTAAGATTCCCAGATCATATAAAAATATCTTTAAAGATAATTATAATGATATACTGAAACAAACCAGAAAACAGTTGAATGATTGGAGATCTCTACAGTTATCATGGTTATCTAGAATAAATGCAGTTAACATGAGTCTAATCCCTAAAATCACATATATAATGAGATGTCTTCCGGGTAAAATACCAGCTTATTATATAAGAATTATTCAAGAAACACTAGATGACTTTATATATCAGGGGAAAAAAACAAGAATTAAAAAATCTATAATATGCAAGAAACCTGAGAAAGGGGGATTAAGCTCTCCCTCTATCAAAGAGCTAAATAAAAAAATTATACTTACACAAGCAGCTGGATATAACTACATACAAAATATTCCAAGATGGTTAACAATAGAGGACTCCCTATTGGGAAGCTCACCAATAAAAAATATACTATGGACCGCTAAGTATAAACAGAAGGGGAGCTCAGAATTACCTCCTAATATTAAATATATTATTAACACATGGCATAAAAATAAAATAAAACTCTTATTGATACAGTCTCCTTCTTTGGCAGCACCAATAGACTTTCTTAATAATAACTCAAATGGATTATTTTTATCTTTACTAAAACTACATAACATTAGAAACGTGGGAGATCTATACGAAAAAGGAAATTTAATGGAACTGAAAAGACTTAAAGAGAAATTTAATCTAGATAAAATAACGTGGTTAGAGTATGAAGGATTACAAAGATATCTTACTCTTTTAGGATATAAAATCACTAACATGAACAAAATTTGGAAAATGGAAGAATATTTAATCAAAGGTGAACCGTCACATATAATTTCCAAATTTAGTAATATAATTGACGAAAACACTCCCTTTGAAAAGAGTTTGGGTATTTAGCCTGGGAAGTTGACTTGAAAATTATAATATTAGAGGAAGACTGGACTGAAATTTTCAGTACCATTAAGAACTCATCAATTAACTCCTCATATAACGAAATGATGGTAAAATTAATCCATAGATGGTACTATGTCCCCAATAAACTAAAAAAAATATATAGTAACTTAGATGGTCTATGCTGGAAACAATGCGGACTACCAGGCACAACCATCCATATGTGGTGGGATTGTAAAAAAATTAAAATATTCTGGATGAGAGTAAGCAAAGAACTTTCGGCTCTTACTGGTAAACAAATTTCTTGCAATCCGTTAATATTTATTCTACACTCGCAAATGGAAATGTTCCCATTAGGGGAAAGATATTTAATATCACACATATGCCTAGTTGCCAAATGGCTATTGGTGAAACATTGGAAACAACCTCAAGTACCTTCTTGGAAAGAACTAGAGAACACCATCTCAAAGAATAGAGAAATGATGAGATCAGAAATGCCGGATAACGTCCGAGATAATAACCCCAAGGCCACTCGTCTAATAAAATAGCAGCTCTGGGACCAATACCTGACACTAAGCTAGAAAATTTATGGCGATGGAACTCTCCTTGATAGTGTTTCCATGACTAATTTTTTTTTTTTTTTTTGTCTTTTTCTCTTTTTCCCCTGTTCTTCTTTATTTCTTCCTCTGTTTTTGTTGATCTTAAAAATATATTTAAAACTTGAGAGATATCAAAGATGCTGGGACAATAAGATTGTGTGTTCTCATACTTTTGTACTGTTTATTATTCTCTCTTGTATGGTGTAATTACATATATATTATTAGCTGTATTACTCTTTTATATGTACAAAATAAAAAAAAATAAAAAAATAAAAAAGTTACTAAACCTGTGGGCTATGGAGTGGGATGTGAAATGGATTGGGCCTGTCTTGGCATTGATTCTATTTGTATGCTTACTGTTTGCTTTAGATGTAAGAACTGTTGTTACACATTTTTAGAAGTTATTTTTAATTCTCATCTGACAATTATTAAACATTGTTCTATGACACTGGATTTATGTATTTGTTCTAGAGTATGGATTTGGTAAAGAGTTGACTTTGTTGATGTGCCTTTCTTTTTAATTCTTGAGGAATGTTCAAGGATTTCACCTCTTTGTAATATGTTGTGAGATTCACACCATATTTGGGTAGAGGTATGAGCAGCAATGTTTTCAGCAAAATAATGTAAGCATTGGGTAAGGGATTTGCATATAATTGTATCCGATAGTATATCTGACATTCTTCAGAATGTTTCTGGCAGGTGTGACTGTGTTCATGTAAATGAACAAGATTCTCCTGCATGGAGAGTAAGGAATCTCTAAACTTGTGGAGTTCCTTTTATGAGACATTGAATTTCACAGAGGTTGTATGGTTAGTGGGATTAACTGGGGTATTGAGTTTCCTCCTAAGATTAGTCTCCCTCTCTTAAAATACATTTAGGAGATCTAGTACATTAGGATCATACAGTGCCTTGCAAAAGTATACACCCCCTTGACTTTTTACCTATTTTGTTACATTACAACCTTAAGTTCAATGTTTTGTTAATCTGATTTTTATGTGATGGATCAGAACACAATAGTCTAAGTTGGTGAAGTGAAATGAGAAAAATATATAAATAAAACTAGTTTTTAGAAATAGAAAACAGAAAATTGGCATGTGCATATGTATTTACCCCTTTTGTTATGAAGCCCATAAAAATCTCTGGTGCAACCAATTACCTTCAGAATTCACATAATTAGTGAAATGATGTCCACCTGTGTGCAATCTTAGTCTCACATGATCTGTCATTACATATACACACTTTTTTTGAAAGGCCCCACAGACTGCACTGCAACACTTAATCAAGCGGCACAGAGACCTAAGGTAACCCTGGGGGAGCTGCAGAGTTCCACATTAGAGACTAAAGTATCTGTACATAGAACGACAATAAGTTGTACACTCCATAGTGTTGCGCTTTATGGCAGAGTGGCCAGAAAAAAGCCAATACTTTCAGCAAAAAACAAAATGGCACATTTGGAATTTGTGTAAAGCTTTGTGGGAGACTCCCAAAATGTATGGAGGAAGGTGCTCTGGTCTGATGAGACTAAAATTGAACTTTTTGGCCATCAAGGAAAATGCTATGTCTGGCGCAAATCCAACACATCACATCACCCAAAGAACAGAATCCCCACAGTGAAACATGGTGGTGCAGCATCATGTTGTGGGGATGTTTTTCAGCAGCCGGGACTGGGAAAAAGGTTAGGGTTGAGGGAAAGTAGGATGGTGCTACATACAGGGATATTCTTGAGCAAAACCTATACCACTTTGTGCATGATTTGAGGCTAGGACGGAGGTTCACCTTCCAGTAGGACAACAACCCCAAACACACTGCTAAAGCAACACTTGAGTGGTTTAAGGGAAAACATGTAAATGTCAAAGCCCAGACCTCAATCCAATAGAAAATCTGTGGTCAGACTTAAAGATTGCTGTTTACAAGTGCAAACCATCCAGCTTGAAGGAGCTCGGGCAGTTTTGCAAGGATCAATGGTCAAAAATCCCAGTGGTAAGATGGGGCAAGCTCCCAGATTTTTATCCAAAGTGACTTGGAGCTGTGATTGCCGCAAAGGGTGGCTCTTAAAAGTATTGACTTTAGGGGGTGAATAGTTATGCACATTGACTTTTTCTGTTATTTTGTCCTATTTGTTGTTTGCTTCACAATAAAAAAAAAATAAAAATCTTCAAAGTTGAGGGCATGTTCTGTAACTTAAATTATGCAAATCCTCAAACAATTCATGTTAATTACAGGTTGTGAGGCAACAACACATGAAAAATGCCAAGGGAGGTGAATACTTTTGCAAGGCACTGTATATGCCTGATATATTGATTGGCGAGTTTAGCAGTGTACATCTAATAAACAGATGGGTCTGGGTCTGTTTTTGAGCCTTGTAACTTTATGGGGTTTGATTGCTAATCAATATGTCCACATCATTCTATTGTCTTAGTCCTGAGCAAAGGTATGCTGTGGGAAAATATGTATTAAAATATTTATTGTCTTCTACAAGAATGTGTTTCCTGTATAAGAACGAAATAAGCTTTAAGGTGAGAGAACATTCTTTTCTAGTGTATTTAGTTACCTCAAGTTTTCTGTAATTACCTTAATGTGGTATTTTTATGAGTATGAAATATGTAATTGATAAAGGTACTCAGAAGGGAAGTTTGTATCCTTTTTTTCTTTTATCCCCTATATGTAGTAAAGCAAATAGTGTTGCTTTAAAAAAGCATTTGAGCAGTACTCCATATTAAAATAATTTGGAGTGCATTGCCTTTACACAGAGGGATCTTCTTTCTCGCAACTAACAGTGCTTAAAAAGCATCACATGGTAATTATCTTAGGGAATATTTTGAAACATTGTTTAATACTTGTAATTGAGTTTATTCTTCAAACATAAAATACATATAATGGTAGTCTTTAAAATTCTGATTACTCTTCAAAAAAAAATCATATATGCTGGTTAATTTATGTACTTGTACAGTAAGTCCTTGGGTTACAGACAACCTAATTTATAGGCATCCCATACTTAAGAATGGGCTTCTAAGGCTTTTTATACTAGTTTGTTGTTATGTTCTGTTTGTTTGAAGTAAAAGAAAGAGCACAATAGTTTATGCTACTTTTTATTACAGTACAGGGCTAATTATTTTTACAATATTGCACTGTATTATTAATACTACATAGGTTGTAAGTAGCGAGTTTCCATTCTTGCAGGATGCTTTGGAATAAAGCACTTTTCACAAGGCTTGAAACTCAAAAAAGGGCCCTACTTTTTTGCAGTTGTTAATATTGAATAATTTATATTTCCTCTTCCTATCCCCTGTACAGTGCTACAGAATATGTTGGCGCGTTGCAAATAAAAGATAATTATAATAATAGAATCCATTACAGCATTCTTATCATGCATCCCCTTATTAAGAATGGGCTTTCAATGCTTTTTCTGAGTTTGCTCCCTATTTATTTCCACATTTGTAGCTCATAAATATATGTTTTTCGATTTCTGAAGTTCTATTTTCTCATTTTCTTAGCTACTCAATTCCATGCACTCTTAATTATACTTAGCCTATTCTCACCTCATAAACCCATGTCTTGTCAGTGAAATACAAGGGGCAGCATTACACAAAATGGTAAATAAGTAAAATTATTATGCAAAAACCCACTGTAATCAACACTAAAAACCAATGAGAATCCCTGGTAATTACCTCCACCCATGCCATGATAGAATCCCTGTGGATTCCCATCCCAGATCACAACTGATAAACACCACAGATAACCATGGGGGTCTATCTATCTTTAGGTTATTATTCTTTTTAATATTATTATTATTATTATTATTATTAGTAGTAGTAGTAGTCGTAATAGTATTAGTAGTAGTAGTTGTAGAAGTAGTAGTATCACTATTTATAGATTTAAGGTCCCTACTGCAATATCATAAAATCTAGAAGGAAAGGCTTAGGAAAGAGGCAGGAGACCGATGCAAGATGGCAATGATGAATTAGACTGCTGCAAGTGGCAAGTAGTAGATGGGACAGACAATGCTCACATATTGAGAGAGTTTTTCAACTGTTGCTCCAGCGGAGCAGTTTATTGTTTGGAATGCCCATGCGGCCTTAAGTACATGAGCATGATCAACTGCTAGATGGAAGGAGGCTAGGTGAACATCTTGGAAATGTCATCTCAGAGATGTCATCTTGGAAATGTCAGGCACAATAAAATGGACAGTGAAATAGGGAAAACACCACAATGGCAAGACATTATTTGAGATATCATGACTCCAAACCAGATATTCAATGTTGGATGATACATAGGGTATCTCCAGGCCTAAGAAAATGCAATTTAGAGAAATAATTGATCAAAACAGAAAGCAGATGGATAACATTGCTCAACATTGTAATGACCAATGGTTTAAATGACAATTTAAACTTTTCAGTGTTCTTTTAGAGCCATACATTATTTTGGATGAACCACTCAATATTATATGATAATTCAGATGACTGGATCATTGAACTATGATGACAATTTGATAATACTTAATAAACCTAAAAATGTAATAATACATAATAAACCTGCTTCTTGATCGCCTTGTCATGGTGAAGGGGCTTGTGTACTTAAATAAATCTGTGAGCTATACCATGCAAGGTCAGCCAAGATGGGAAGGTCATAGCAGAGAAGTTGGACAAATAGAGGTCCACTGGAGAAGGAACTGGCAATCCACTTCAGTAATTTTACTAAGATAATTTTATTGACAGAGTGACAGAGTGCAAGTACAAGTAGCTCCAGCTCTAATGAAGTGGTTTGACCAAAGCCGAGTGGACACCCAGCTGCAGATGTGTCTGGAAGGAAAAAGGAAAATCCCCTGCTGCATAGAACAATTCAACATAGGAAGCTGGAATGTTAAGACTATGAACCAAGGCAAACGGGACATGGTAAAAGATGAGATTACAAGGTTAAACATTGATATCCTGGGAATTAGTGTACTCAAATGGACTGAAATGGGACATTTCACATCAGACAATCTCCAGATCTTCAACTGTGGTCAATATTCCCATAGAAGAATTGAAGTAGTCCTCATAGTCAGTCAAAAGGTGGACAATACAGTGCTTGGTTACAACCCAATAGATGACAAAATTATTTAAATTCATATTCAAGGCAAGCCTATTTAACATCACAGTGATCCAAGTCTATAGCCCAACGATGGATGCTGAAGAGGATGAAGTTCTCTAGTTCTATGAAGATATTCAAACAGGTCATAGACATAAAAATAAGAAAATATGTTACTTTCATCATAGGAGATTGGAATGCTAAAATAGGGAACAAAAAGATACCTGGCAAGTTCGGTCTTGAAGCAGGTCAGAAATTAATGTAGAATTCTGTCAAGATAATTCTCTGGTCAAACCAAATACTCCCTTCCAACAGCCTCTAATACAACTCTACACATGGATATCACCAGATGAACAATATAGAAATCAGATTGACTATAAACGTCGTAGCCAAAGATGGAGAAGCTCTATACAGTTATCCGAAGAAAAACCTGTAGCTGACTGCAGCTCAGACCATGAGCTCCTTGTTGCAAAGTTCAAAATGAAACTGAAGAAAAGAGGGAAAATCATCAGACCAAGTAGATATGACATAAATAATATCCCATGTGAAGTAAAAAAACTTTCGACTTAAGTGATTAAACATGGAAGTATAGAATGCGTAAAGAACTTTATTAAGGACACGGCAACAAAGAATATTCCCAAAAGAAAGAAAACGAAGAAGGCAAACTGGCTATCCGATGATGTTTTAAAAGTAGCTCAGGAATGAATGAGAGTGAAAGGTAGTGGCAATAGAAAAAGATGTATCCAAATGAATGCAAATTTGAAGAGGATATTAAGAAAGGACAAGGAGACATTCTATATTGAGCGGGGTAAAGAGACAGTAGAAGATAACAGGATGGGAAAGTCACGAGATCTCTTCATGCCAGCTTGAAAAAAAGCAAAAATAGTAGAGAATTAACCCCAGGAATGAACTGTTTTTCTCAGAATTCTGAGCTGGAAGCAAGGTTTTTAACTTGCTTTAGACATTCAAATGTGAACACAGATGTACTATTTATTTACCATATATATATATATATATATTTATTTATATATAGTAAACTCTCGATTATCCGGTACTCAACCGACAGGTACTCTCACGCAACCGGCAACTGTGTGTTTTCCTCGTCATCTTTGTTGCAAAACCAGCAACTTCTGCATCTGGAATTGTTGCTTTGCCCCCCGAATCTCCGATAACCAGACTGACCACAGCAGATCTGGACATTAAATGACCATGGATTGGAAGGTGAGTCAGAATTTTTAATAATTTAAAGTGGCAATGTGCTTGTGGACACAGTTTGGGCATTGTACAATAGATTTTTTTCTTCTAACATTATTAATTACCATCTCAGTTTTGGGGAATGTGCAGTACAGAACATGTATTTTTATGTCAATAGGTTTTTATTGTAGACAAACATAAAGATCACAAAGTAAGTAACAAAGCATACAAATAATAAATATACCACTGCTAGAGGTTCTATAAAATAAACTGTGGTGCATAATAAAATATAAAAAGTATGATTAATTTTAGCCCAAAGACTCAATTATTCTATCTATCTATCTATCTATCTATCTATCTATCTATCTATCTATCTATCTATCTTTCAGTATTTTTAATAGTTCATAATTGCCAATGTGTTGATAGGTGCATGTTGTATTATCCTCATAGCTTACTTATACTGTATATATCTCTTCATTGGTTCTGCTCATCTGTAACTTATTGGTTTGATATGGCCAAATTGGTGACTCTTCTGAATTTTTTTTCCAGATTGTCCTTTGTATATCGACTCCAAACTGTCTTGCGACCCCAAAGATGCCAAAACCGGTCCCAAATAAGCACAAATGTAGCACTAACATAGCACTACCATATATGCAAGCAGGCTTCCACAGAGGAAGATGCACAAGAGATCAAATTGCCAATGTCCAATGGATAATAGAAAATCAAGAGAGTTCCAGAAAGACATTTACTTCTGCTTCATAGACAATTCTAAAGTATTTGACTGTCTGGCTCACAACAAAATGTGGCTAGTTCTTAAAGACATGGGGTTACCAGACCATCTCAACTGCCTCCTGAGGAATTATTCCTCTTGGGATATACAATCCTTGTGTTTTTAATATTGTTTTGGTGTTAAGATCGATATGAAATTCTTTTTTAACAAATGCTAAATTATTATTATTTACTAGTCACTTACCCGTCACAAATGATGGGGTAATATTTTATATTTCTGTTCCCCCTCCATCTCTTCCCCCCCTCTTCTTTTTCTCTTCCCCCTCCACTCCTTTGTCGTTCCCCCCTCTCCCATCCCTGTGTCTCTCCCCTCTTCCCCCTCTCACTCCCCTGTGTCTCTCCCCCTCCCTCCCCTGTGTCTCTTCCCCCTCTCCCTCCCCTGTGTCTTTTTCCCCCCTCTCCATCCCCTGTGTCTCTTCCCCCTCTCCCTCCCCTCTGTCTCTCTCCCCTCTCCCTCCCCTGCGTCTGTTTCCCTCTCTACATCCCCTGTGTCTTCCCCTTCCTCTCTCCCCCCTGTGTATCTTCCTCCCTCTTCCTCCCCTGTGTCTCTTGTGTCTCTTCAACCCCTCTCCCTCCCATGTCTTTTTCCTCCTGCTCCCTCTCAACTCACAACTTGCGGGAGAAGATAGTTGTGGTAATTGCGTGTGTTACACACAACCTCACAGTTACCACAACTATATATGTGATTAGAAACTGACTGCAATTACTTGGAGTAGGACGGTCAGTTTTAGATAAAGCATGGCAGAAAGTTTAAGAGCAGAGATTACACACAGTTTAATTAAATTACAGACAAAATATAGCAGGAAGCTCATGTTGATAGAAGAAATATACGTTGTAGTAAGTTCAGGAATAAGAAAGTAATGTTTGAGTTCTTATAGTAGAGTCAGGAAGAAGATGGTTATGCCAGGGTTCTTGTAGTAAGTTCAGGAATAAGATAGTAATGGTGGAGTTCTTATAGTAGATTAAGGAAGAAGATTGTTGTGGCAGGGTTCTGTGGAGAGAGAATGTAGAGTGAGAGGGTATTACAGAGCACAGTGTGTGGTGATAAATAAAAAATAAATGTAGAAGCTCTATGTGTACCAAGAAGCCATGGTCAGAACCGAACATGGAACAGCAGAATTGTTCAAGATCAGAATAGGTGTGCTACAAGGTTGTATATTGTCACCTTATTTATTCAAGTCAAAATCAATATTACTGGAAGAAATATCAATATCCTCAGATATGCGGATGATACTACTCTGATGGTGAAGAGCAACTAAAGGACCTATTAATGAGGGTTACATAAGAGAGTGCAAAAGTTGGCCTGCTGTTCAATGTTAAAAAGATGAAGATCATGGCAAATGGCAATATCAGTTCCTGTCAAATAGATGGGGAATAAGTGGAGGCAGTGACAGATTTAATTTTCTTGGGATCTAAGATCTCTTCAGATGGTGACTGTAGCCATGAAATTATAAGACATTTCCTTCTGGGGAGGCAAGCTATGGCAAACTTGAATAAGCTATTAAAATGTAAAAATCTTACACTATCAACAAAGGTCCACATAGTTAGAACTATGGTATTCCGAGTAATTACATACGCATGTGAGAGCTTGACCATACAGAAGGCTAAGCACCATAGAATTTATGCCTTTGAATTGTGGTGTTGGCAAACACTGCTTTAAATCCCTTAGACTCTAGAGCCATGAGAAGACAGGATTCCCTAGAGAAGACTCTGGTGCTAGGAAAAATTGAAGGCACACAAAGAAGGGGATGGAAGAAGTGGAAATGGATAGATGAAGTCATTGAAGCAATGAATTTGAGTTTGATTGAGCTCAGAGGGGCAGTGGCTAACAGATGTACCAGGCATCCATAAGGCTACAGACATGACTGAATGACTAAACAACAATAAACCTGAAATAAAATTAAAACCCAGTATCTATGTGCTCAATTATAGTTTTGGACAATTTTTTGTAGTCTCAAATCTTTTCAGTCAGGGAAAAGATCATTTCTTATGATTGGATTACGTTTTCTTTATCTCATTATGGATGGAGTTAATTAAATAAGATCTTCATAGGCATGTTTTATTTTCAATGAGTGCAATAGTTTGTAAATGATGATTATTACTTTTTAAATAACATAATGTTATTTCCAGAAAACACCACCAAGTGTTATCTTGATACAGGGGCTTCTTTAATTAATAGGGTACAAAATAAATTCCTGATATATAGATCCATTTAGTTATTTATATGATTGTTACTTCATTGTTAATTCTGTACACATATATAATATGGAATTGATTATGACAAATTCCTTTTCTTATGTCTAATTTTGCATACACACACACTTCACTTTCACCTCCACTCACCTTCACACATAGGGAATTGTTGTGCATTATGTACATGAGTCACCCTAACAATAGTTATATTTAAATATGACTAGCGACTTGCCCATTAAAAAATGACGGTCAATAGAATTTTAAGTCTGGAAATGCTGTTTGTGACACCTTGTCATTCTCTAACACTCTGAATCTTTTTCTTATCTACAAAGAATTACCCCATTTTTTTTCAATTTTTTTAAAACATTTTTTAACAATGTACTATTAAATTAAAAGGGATAGAGTGTGGTGGCTCAGGTATATTACATAGGAACCAAATGCAAATGTATGAGGGTGCTCTTTAGGATTAAATTGATTAATACTGTATAAAGGGAGAGAAAAAAGATCCTATTGTAGGGCACACCTAATCTTCCTAATCTTAGAAAGAAGAGAATAAACTAAACAATAAAACTTAGCTTTTAATGGTAATTAAAATCCTTATTAAAATATGCACATAAGTAGCAGAGAGATAAAGGGCTGTGAAATTGGTAGGAATAAAATTACTAAATAGTTAATTCTGTCCTGAATAAATTCACCATATACAATATAAAGTGCTAGTGTTGCCACAAAAAAAGTGACTATTGTGCAAAAAGGTGCTAAATGTATAAACTGCCACGTACTTTAATTAATATTTTGTGCAGCTCTATGTTGTGCACCTATAAAAAAAGTGAAAATTTAAATAAATATATATAAATATAGTATATAGCAGTTTATATGAGTCCATAATATTCTATTGTCCAGCTATATGCTGGTATTACTGAGGCAACACAGTGACAAGTATTTTATAATTCATGCCTCAGTATTGATATGAATATTGTATAGTAGATAAAATTCACTGCTTTCTGAAACTACAGCGTTGGCTGATAGAATATGATGCAAATACTGCCTCAATAATGTCTCAATAATAGCTGCGTTAATAACCAGGATCTTTCTGTATGTGACTGAGCCTTCCTTCTGTAGTATTATCAGCTGAATAGCTGGAGTTTAGAAAACAGGGAAGGGACTTTAGTCTATGGGCCTGAAAAACAGCACGCCAACTCTCTACCAATATTGCCTCAAAAATATTTCCTTAATTGCCGCGTGTGTCTTCCTAATATTGCGTAACTGGCTAAATAGCTTCAGTTTTGAAAGCAGGGAAGAGACTTTAGTCTATGGGCCTGAAGAGAAAAAACGCCAGCTCTCTGCCTAGCACGCCGCAGAGGTCTGGACGCACATGAGTGACGTCATTGACCTGCGACTGCGATCCTACGTGAACCCGAAGTACGTTTCTTGAATTTCATCAAGGGTTACGCCAGCCCTCCCAAGGTGCCTATTTAAAGGCTGGTGTAGTCATGGCAACAGAAACGGAGTTAAAAAACCTGATAGGATTTAATGCATAATCCTATATCTTGCTATTAAAAATATAGTTAGTGGACTCTTCTTTTGAAAATTGAACTGTTGTTAAATATAGAGAGTCTATAAGGGAATGTCTAAACTAAAATGGGGTTTTATTTGACTTTGGATATGGATATAATAGAGATATTAATTTAATGGTCTTTACAACCAAAATATGGCATTACATCAAGGGTATCTATATAATTGAAATAATGTAAATAGGATTATTTATATTGGTTATTAGTTTGCTTCCAGATAACCAAATTTAAGGCAAAATATTTTTTTACCTGTTTAATACTGGGTGTGTAAAACCAGATTTGCTTTGCTTATAGTTACCTATATTTCTTAACATCCTTGACATATATTCCCCATGTTACAAAGTCAATCCAATATTGGCCCCTTGTGTTTATAATATTGCTTGTATATTGACAAAAATAGATATTCTACCAGTATATAAGTTTAATCATGAATAGTATGATACTCTGGTCTTCTAAGATTTTAAATATAAGGCGTAAAGGTGAAGCCTTCATTATAGCCCTTTGATTTTTTAGTATTTAATAAATAGATCCATTTGGCTTCTTTCTTTAGTAACTCAGTGTCTATGTCACCTCTTCTTATTGTTTTTGCTACATGATCTATACCTGTAAATGTCAGAACTTTGGTATCGACTTTATGTTTATTGTTAACATGCATGGCTACTGGGGTGTCATATTCTTTTTGGACACTGTAAATGTGTTCCAGAATGCATCTCCTGAGTTCTCTACAGGTTTTGCCTACGTATCTGGCTCCACATAAACATGTTATTAAATATATAACACCTTTGTTTTACATTTGATGAAATGATTGATCTTATATGTTTGCTTTTCTGAAAAGAAGTATTTTGTCGGTTTTAAAATTTTGCATGCTTTGCATGAATGACATTTAAAGCATCCTTTTGTTTTGTGTAACCATGATTCTCCTTTTTCTATAACCAAATGACTTTCTGAGAGGTAGTCTCTTAAATTTCTAGAACGTCTACTAGTAATAGTTGCATGGGAGGGTAAAAAAGGTTTCAGATCTTTATCATCCAATAAAATATCCCAATGTTTATTGAAGATTTTCTTAACCTCATGCCATTTGTTATTAAAAGTCACAATGCATCTTACAGTGTTGTCTGATTCTCTCTTTTTATCCTTTAGGAGATGATCTCTCCTGGTGTTTTTGGCTCTTAGATAGGCTTTTTTTAGAGTATTTTTTGAATACCCTCTCTCCAAGAAGCGACGTTGTAGATCCTGAGACTCTTTCTCAAAGTCTTTGTAATTAGAGCAATTTATTTTTATTCTCAGGTATTGACCAATAGGTATGCCTTCAATCAAGGCCTTTGGATGGCTGCATTTTGCATGTAGCAAACTGTTAGTAGCTGTAGGTTTTCTGTAGGTCTTAGTGCCAACAGTACCATCTCTTGTTTTGAAAATTTCTAAGTCTAAGAATGTAATAGACTCATGGCTACATGATGTCAAGTAAAGGCCTAGATTGTTGGTGTTGAGAGTTTTAATAAAGTTCTGTAGTTGTTCAGTGGTGCCATTCCAGTGTATTAAAATATCGTTGATAAATCGAACCCAGAATTCTATGTGTGAAGTATATATCTCCATTTCTTCTCTAAAAACCATTTGCTCTTCCCACCACCCCAGAAATAAATTTGCGTAGGTGGGGGCACAGGCTGTGCCCATAGCCGTACCTCTTATTTGTTTATAACATTTATCCATAAAGATGAAATAATTATGGGTTAAGATAAATTCTAGTAAAGCCAAGAGAAATTCATTATGTATGGCGTATTGATTGCCTTGTTTATTAAGGAAGTACTTGACAGCAGCTATTCCATTAGCATGGTGGATGATATTGTATAAGGCCTCCAATGACACCAGTATGGTATTGCTCGAAGATTTATGCCATCTAATTTGTTTAATACTTCCTTAGAATCTTTAACATAAGAAGAAAGGCCGAATACAAATTCTCTCAGGATTTGATCTAGATATTTACTAGAATTTTCAGTTAAATTACCTATACCCGATACTATCAGTCTTCCTGTTTTTTTTTAGGATTCTTATGGATCTTTGGTATGGTGTAAAAGGTGGCCACTTTAGGATTTTTGAGCATAAATTCAAGTTCTTGTTTATTAATGGTTTTATTCTCCAGTAGAGATGTCGCGAATAGTTCGCCGGCGGATTGTTCCCGGCGAACATAGCATGTTCGCGTTCGCGGCGAACAGCGAACATATGCGAGATTCGACCCGCCCCCAATACTTTATCATTGAGAAAACTTTGACCCTGCATGTCACAGTCAGCAGACACATTCCAGCCAATCAGCAGCATACACTCCCTTCCACACCCTTCTACCTCATGGACAGCAGCCATTTTGGAATCAGAACTAACTTGCAGTCTTACTGAGAGGAGGTAGAGTGTAGGTGATACTGCATCAATAGGGAAAACCATAGCTAGGCAAGTTTATTCAGTGTCCAGTGCAGTGCTGAAGGACTCATCAGATCTCTGCTGTAAACACAGCACCCCAAAAAGCCCTTTTTAGGGCTATAATATCATTTTTTTTCCCGTTTTTTTTCTGTGTAATCTAACTTCATTTGCCTGTCTCCCTGCTAGCCCCTGCTTGTAAGTGTGTGTGTCAGGCTCAAAGCTTATACTGTGTGTGCACAACGCATACAATATAATATTGTTTACTACTTGTCTACTTTTAAAAAACCCAAACTTTTATTTTCTTAAATTTAAGTGCATTTGCATAACCGTCAATCAAAGTTCATTTGCTTGACCGCTACCCATAGATTGTGTCCTGCTTACAAGTACTGTGCCAAGTTCAACCAATCCAGTCTAGTTAGGGTACCAACAGTCCACATTTAAAAAACCCAAACTTTTATTTTCTGAAATCTAAGTGCATTTGCCTGGCCGTCAATCAAAGTTCATTTGCTTGACCGCTACCCTTAGTGTGTGTCCTGCTTACAAGTACTGTGCCAAGTTCAACCAATCCAGTCTAGTTGGGGTACCAACAGTCCACATTTAAAAAAATCAAACTTTTATTTTCTTAAATCTAAGTGCATTTGCATAACCGTCAATCAAAGTTCATTTGCTTGACCGCTACCCATAGTGTGTGTCCTTCTTACAAGTACTGTGCCAAGTTCAACCAATCCAGTCTAGTTGGGGTACCAACAGTCCACATTTAAAAAAACCAAACTTTTATTTTCTTAAATCTAAGTGCATTTGCATAACCGTCAATCAAAGTTCATTTGTTTTACCGCTACCCATAGTGTGTGTCCTGCTCACAAGTACTGTGCCAAGTTAAACCAATCCAGTCTCGTTGGGGTACCAACAGTCCACATTTAAAAAACCCAAACTTTTATTTTCTTAAATCTAAGTGCATTTGCATAACCGTCAATCAAAGTTCATTTGCTTGACCGCTACCCATAGTGTGTGTCCTGCTCACAAGTACTGTGCCAAGTTCAACCAATCCAGTCTAGTTGGGGTACCAACAGTCCACATTTAAAAAACTTAAACTTTTATTTTCTTAAATCTAAGTGCATTTGCCTGACCGTCAATCAAAGTTCATTTGCTTGACCGCTACCCTTAGTGTGTGTCCTGCTTACAAGTACTGTGCCAAGTTCAACCAATCCAGTCTAGTTGGGGTACCAACAGTCCACATTTAAAAAACCCAAACTTTTATTTTATTAAATCTAAGTGCATTTGCATAACCGTCAATCAAAGTTCATTTGCTTGACCGCTAACCATAGTGTGTGTCCTGCTTTCAAGTACTGTGCCTAGAGGTTGTGTGCATGCTTGAGCTCCAAACAAAAGGCTTTTTAGGGTCTTAGTCCCTCAAATACAAGTTTTATTTTAACACCTGTTTATAAGCACTTTGTGCACGGTGTTGTTCATTTTTGGGAGTTTTTGTGGTATTTTTCTTAGTTTAATTTAAGTTTTAGTTTTCTGGGAGTCAGGCTCAAGTCTCTATCCCAGGAGAGTGAGCTGTCTCCTGGATACTTTGCCACACCCCTCCCTTAGCACTACACCTTCACTCCTGGAGCTTTGTTACTTTGACTTTTTTTCTAAAGTTTTTCAGGTTTTGTTAAAGTTTTGTTTGTTTGGTGTTGGGTTTTATGTTTTGGGGGGAGAGAAGACAAGTAACATCTTTGTAGGCAGTGGGGGGGGGAACCATTTGAATTTTTGTTTAAAAGGCTTTTTTAACATCTGACACAGAGACACAGAGGGGTTACAAAGCCTCTGTGTTCTCTGTGTTGTTGCAATTAGTAACACCTTGCAACAGGCCATTAACCCTTCCACTGCCAAACATCATCTCTCTCTCTCCCTTAGTTTTTGTCTCCCTTAGTTTTGTCTTTTTGTTTCTTTTTCACACTTTTATATTTTTAAACAGTAGAAAATCATAAAACAAAAAATAAAAATAAATAAAACAAATAAACAAAAAAAAAAGGGTCTAAACATGAGGGATAAGACCATTAAGAAGCCTCAGGGGTCAAAAGGGGGAATAATGGCCCCTGAAAATCCTAGCTGCAGCACTGCACAGCATAGGCCCCAGGCAGATAAGGCAGCCCCAGCTCCTGGTGGTTCTGCCAGCAGACCTACCCCTGTGGCTAATACCTGGTCACACGTGGTTTCTGCTGGCCCCAGTAATACCACCGCTGGGGCTGAGGGGCAGATCACCAGGAAGCATGGGGTTAAATGTCAGATGTCTGGGGTCTACAGCATTGATATCTATCTGCGTGCTGCAGCTAATGTCATCAGCCCCTCTGTTATAGTAGCAGCCAGCAAAATGTACGGGAAAGCAGTTTTCTTTACCCGTACTCTGGCTGCTGCACACATTCTTATACAGAGAGGCATCACAGTGGGGGGATTATATGTCCCAATAGAACCCCTGGAAGGGTTGGGCACAAAAGTAACACTCTCTAATGTGCCCCCCTTCCTACCAGACTCCCTCCTGCGCCCCCACCTGCTAACCCTAGGGGAAGTAAAAACACCATTTATTAAAATTCCCCTGGGGTGCAGAGAGAGAGCACTTAGTCATGTGCTCTCTTTCAAGAGGCAGGTACAAATGTGCCTGCCTCAGGGCGCAGAAAACATAGAGGGGTCTTTTGGGGTTCCATTTGAGGGGGTGCTGTACAGGATTTTTTACAGCACTACGGAGGTGCAGTGCTATCATTGCAAGGGGTTGGGGCATACACGTAGGAATTGTCCTAATGTAAAGCATCATGCCCCAGCCCCAGCAAATGGCACCTCCGTCAGTACGGCACCCATCCCCGCTGAGCCCATAACAGCGGGGACCTCAAGGGTCATAGCCCCCCCACAGAGCTCAGGCAAGGAGGCCGTTCCTCAAGCCACCACCACGGCCTCCAAACCCCCTTCTTCCCCAAAAAAGCCATCTGTGTCTGTGGTCTCCAGCAAGACTGCAGACACGGGGAAAAAGGGGAAGAATGTCACCGGTCCTCCCAGTGTCACAGCTGCATCTCCCAAGTCCCAATCTGCCCCCACCATAATTACATCAGTTAGTGTGGGGGCACAGTGTAAGCAGAGGGATAATAAGCCCTCTGCAGGGGAGGCAGCTAGTGGCAGCTCCTCTTCCAGGAGTGATGTCCCCAGGAAGTGGAAGCATAAAACCAACAGGGAGGTTGCTGATAAGTGGGAAGTGCTCTATAGTGGAGCACCTCCCTCTAAAAGCAAGAAGAGGAACAAAACATCTCCTCCTCATCCGGTGACATTGTCTGGCCCGGTTATTAAGCTCAGCCAGCCGGTGCCAGACCACACATCTCTCTCTCCAGACCCTATAGGGGTTAATGTGGAAAAGGGTCTGGAGGAAAAGCAGGGGCAAGAGGGTCTCCCAAGTGAGGCAGGGGTAGACAAGAAAGATCAGGTTCTGCCTCTGGCCTTTGAGGGGGGTCCCAACAAAGCCCCTGCTGAACGGGTAGTCAGTGTCCCTGAGGTGCTGAGCTTCAAGGGCACCAGTCAGTCTCCTCCTCCAGTGTCACTCTCTAGTGACGTACCTCAGGCTTTGTTAGAGCCCCAGGCCGAGTCACTACTGGAGGGGGGGAATATAGGCATGACCCCCATTCAGGACCCCATGGATTTGTCTGTCAGGGGGGATGTGGCACAAGGGGAAGTGGAAATGGGGGAGGGTGATAAAACAGGTTTTCCTGTTAACATCATGGGAGAGCCTGTCTACCCTCCTCAGCCGTCCACTGACCCTAACATCGGTGCCATCCAAGCTGAGCAAGCAGCGGTGGAACTGGCAGAGGAGGCATATAAAGCCTCCAAGGCTTCCATTAAGGAAGCCATGCCAGCCACTGCTGTCCAGCCAGCTACCCCTGAATGCACTCCTGAAGCTACAGGGGTGCAGCAGCAATCCAAGGGTCCATTATTTACCTTGAAGGGTGCTAAAGGGACTCCTTCTGTATCATCTAAGAGGGGGTCCCTGAGAATAAAGCTGAGGAAACTGACTCCAGCCGGGGAGGATGGAGTAAAAGCCCTAAGCCAAGAGGAGCCCAGGGGTGACCCACTAGAAGGAACATCAGATTCTGGGTGGGTTATCCCTGTCAAGGAAATAGATCTATTCCTTGAGAGCACCCTTCATGGACAAAAGAAAAGGAAGGTGCGGCTGGCCTTGGAGAGGTGGAAGAATATGTCGTTTATTCTCCACTCTCTCCAGCAATATCTAGTGGTCAGCACTAGGGCCAAGAATTCTGGGACTGCGGAGCATCTCCGCGTCCGGAAATTCTATAAAATGTGCGTGTCCTATCAGCAGTCTCAAGGGTCTGAGGAACGCACAATTCCTGACACGCAGTAATGGCTTTGCACATCAGCACGCTAAATACCAATGGCTGTCAAGACAGTTTCCGCAGGTTCCAGGTACTCTCCTATTTATATCAGGGAGGGTACTCTGTGAGCTTCCTGCAGGAAACTCACACCACTCCAGAGGCTGAGGCCTCGTGGCAACTGGAGTGGAGAGGCAGGGTCTTCTTCAGCCACTTCACATCGGCGTCATGTGGAGTGGTGACCCTGTTCTCAGAGTCTTTTCAGCCAGAGCTGCTGCTTGTGAAAGCTGTTATCCCAGGCCGTCTAATCCACCTCCGGGTCCGAGAGCAGGGTAGCATCATTAACCTAGTTAATATATATGCCCCTGCTGGAGGGCCCGAGAGAGTGAGGTTCCTCACCAGACTGTCCCAGTTTTTGAAACGGTTGACGCAGATGAGTGTTTGGCACTCGGGGGTGATTTCAACTGCACCCTCGACGCTCTGGACCGGAATAGTCCAGATCCGTACCCGCCTTCTGCGTCAGCCCTGCGGGAGATCATCGCCCGCTTCTCCCTGGAGGACATCTGGCGAGAGCAGAACACAGGCGAATCAGACGGTTTCACCTACGTCAGGGTGAGAGCCGGTCTGGTGTCCCACTCCCGGATCGACAGACTATATATATCTAGTCACTATATGTCACGAGTCGGTTCTTGTGCCATTAGGCTGGCTCCGTTCACAGACCACAACTGTGTGTCTGTGACGGTGGCGCTAACTCCAACAGCACCACGAGCTGCCTATTGGCACTTCAACAATGCTTTGTTGAAGGACCAGGGGCTCGTGACATTGATCCGGGAGTTTTGGACGGACTGGAGGGGTTGCAAGGGAGACTTTGCCACGTTAAAACTGTGGTGGGACGTGGGCAAGGTTCATTTGCGACTTCTGTGTCAGGAATATACCAAGGGTGCGAGTGGGCAGCGCGAAGCTGAGTTGGAGTCACTCCGGGGGGAGGTACTCCATCTGGAGCAGAGGCTGTTCACTTGTAGGGACCAATCCCTGCAGAGCGAGTATGTAGAGAGGAAGGGTGTCCTCTGTGACCTGGAAGATCTAGACTGCGGCTCGCGCCTCTTCTACTCACTGGAGAAAAAGGGGGGTAACAGTAGGCACATCACCTGTCTTCTAGATGAAGACAGTGCCCCCCTTACAGATCCGTAGAGTATCCGGGATAGAGCCCGGAACTTTTATAAAGATCTTTACTCTCCGGATCCCATTTCTCCAGACGCCTGCAGGGTGCTATGGGAGGGGCTCCCCACAGTCAGTGCGGGTGTAAGAGAGCGGCTTGATATACCACTATCTTTTCAAGAGCTCTCTGAAGCCCTCCGTGCCATGTCCTATGAGAAGTCTCCAGGACTGGACGGACTGACTGTAGAGTTTTTCCAATTTTTCTGGGAGACTCTGGGACCTGATTTCCATCTGGTCCTTGGGGAAGCCCTGGAGACCGGGGAGATGCCCCTGTCTTGTCGCAGGGCAGTACTTGCCCTGCTGCCCAAAAAGGGGGATCTCCGGCTTATTAAGAACTGGCGACCGGTCTCTCTGCTCAGCACAGACTACAAGATTGTAGCTAAAGCCATCTCGCTTAGACTTGGGTCTGTGCTGGCAGAATTGGTTCACCCTGACCAGTCCTATGCGATCCCGGACCGGACTATCTTTGATAGTATCTTTCTGGTCCGGGATCTATTGCATTATTCTCGCAGGACTGGTCTGTCACTCGCCCTTCTCTCTTTAGATCAAGAGAAGGCGTTTGACAGGGTGGACCATGGTTACCTCATAGCCACTCTGCAAGCGTACGGCTTTGGCCCACAGTTTGTGGGCTTTATAAGAACGCTGTACGCCTCTGCAGAGTGTTTACTTAAAATCAATTGGTCCCTAACAGCACCTTTGGTATTTGGACGAGGGGTGCGTCAAGGATGTCCCTTGTCTGGACAGTTATATGCACTGGCCATCGAGCCTTTCCTCAGCCTACTGAGGAAAAGGCTCACAGGGCTTTTGCTAAAAGATCCAGACATGCGGATTGTCCTTTCAGCTTATGCTGACGATGTGCTCCTCGTGGCCCAGGATCCAGTTGATCTTGAGCTGGCAAAACAGTGCCAGGAGGTATATTCAGCTGCCTCCTCCGTTCAAATCAACTGGTCCAAATGCACAGGCCTTTTAGAGGGTAATTTACAGGTAGACTCTTTGCCTCCCACGTTTCGTGACATCACGTGGGAGGCAGATGTCATTAAATATCTGGGGGTCTACCTGTCCGCTGCGGACGCTTCCGTCTCAGACAACTGGAGGGAGTTAGAGGGCAGTGTCCTCTCTCGTCTGGGATGATGGAGGGGTCTAGCAAAAATGCTTTCCCTTAGGGGGCGGACTCTAGTGGTGAATCAGCTGGTGGCTTCTCAGATCTGGCACCGGCTGATTTGTCTGAGTCCGACCCCCGAGTTCGTCACCAATATCCAGAGGAATTTGTTAGATTTCCTCTGGATGGGAAGGCATTGGGTCTCTGCAGGGGTGGCAAGTCTGCCTTTGGTGGAGGGTGGACAGGGAGTAGTTTGTGTGTGCTCCCAGTTGTCCACCTTCCACCTTCAGTACCTGCAGAGATACCTATATGCAGATCCCTCTCCGCAGTGGTGCGCACTGGCATCCAGCTTTTATCGCCAGTTGCGCAACCTGGGGTATGACCGGCAATTATTTCTGATCAGGCCCGAGGGGTTTGGGAGAGACCTCTCTGTGTTGCCGGCATACTACCAGGAAACGCTCAAGGCCTGAAGCATGGTCTCCGTGACCAGGCAGGGCGTGCCTTTGGGGGATGAAATATTCACGGAGCCCCTGCTATTTAATCCAGCAGTGGGGGCTCCAATGTTACAGTCCCCCTGTATCATCCGCCGCCTTAGTCATGCACGGATGACCCGAGTCGGGGATCTCCTGGAATACGGGCGTTCTGATTGGGTGTCACCCCAGGAGCTTGCGCTCCGTTTGGGATATGTGACGCCCAAAGTCTCAGGGCGCTTGCTCCAGGAGATTAGGGATGCCATCTCCCCCGACTCGCGCACCTTCCTTCGCGGGGCTTTGCAGGCCGGAGTGCCACATGCACCTTTCAACACTCCTGCTCCGGCTGTTTGCATTGGACACAAGCCCAGTGTTTCCCCTCAGGCTCCTCCTGTCCCCAACCTCTCGAAGTTGAGGGACATACCCTCGGCATGCTTTCGCGGCATGCCGAGGAAGAGCTTATATTCTCTTGTGCTCCATACAGTGCACTTCCTTGCCCTCGTGACCCGTCCCGATACCATCTGGAGGCGGGTCCTACCAGCTGACGAGGGCAAGAGGCCCCGGTGGAGGGAACTTTATTCTGATTTAGTTCCACGACCCACCGGGGACTTGAGTTGGAGAGTGCTCCATGGTGCACTGAGCACGGGAGAGTACTTAGCTAAATTCACGGACTCTCCCTCCACTTGTCCATTCTGTGGCAAGGGAGAGTCCGTGTATCATATTTATTTTAGTTGCGCCAGACTGCAGCCCCTCCTGTCACTCTTGAGGGGCCTCCTCCTGCAGTTCTGGCTGCATTTCTCCCCTCACATTTTTATTTTTGGGCGCCCAGTGTCCCGGGGCAATAAGGCCAGGGACCTCCTCGTCAACCTGCTCCTGGCATTAGCCAAATTGGCTATATAAAAGTCCAGGAAGCAGTGTTTGATAGGGGGGGTTCCCTTGTCACCTGAGGCCAGGTTCCGGGTGCTGGTTTGCTCCCGTATCCGGGCAGAGTACCACCTGGCTTTGTCCACTGGGGGAATGGATGAGTTTGTCTCCCAGTGGGCTTTAGATGGTGTGCTCTGCTCGGTATCCCCCCATCCAATTTCTTTATCTCTCAACCTCCTAAAATGATTTTTCTTTAGTTTACAGAACAGTTTTTCTCATAATTTTAAAATACACTGTGCCAAGTTCAACCAATCCAGTCTAGTTGGGGTACCAACAGTCCACATTTTAAAAAAAATGACAGGCAGAGGCAGGACACCCCGCAGAGGCCGTCATGGTCATGGTGCTGTGATTCCCTTTGGCCCTACAATAATGCCCAGTGTTCAGAGGCCAGTTACCCTGAACTTGAAAAGTTCAGAGGACGTAGTTGACTGGCTAACACAGGACACCCAATCTTCTACAGCTTCCGCTTGGAACATTGACGCACCATCCTCCTCCAGCTTAGCTTCGGGCACCTCTCAAGTTACCACTCACCCGCCTGCCGCCACCACCAACACTAGTACCACAGCCAATTCAATTGATCAGTCAGAATAGTTATTTACACATCAGTTTGAAGAAATGAGTGATGCGCAACCATTATTGCCAGAGAATGTAGATAGCAGGGATATGTCTCAGCCAGGCAGCATTACACACATGTACGTACGATGTGATGATGATGATGATGATGTACCCGCTGCTGCTTCCTTTGTTCAGTTGTCATATACAAGTGAGGCGGGTGATGATGATGACGATGCGTCCATGGATGTCACGTGGGTGCCTGCTAGAAGAGAAGAAGAACAGGGGGAAAGTTCAGATGGGGAGACAGAGAGGAGGAGGAGACGAGTTGAAAGTAGAGGGAGGTCATCGCAACGAGCTAGTGGCACAGTCAGACAGCATGCATCAGCACCCGGGGTCAGCCAGACAGCACGCCAATCAACGCATGCTGTTGCCACCACCAGAATGCCGTCACCGCCGAGCTTAGCAGTGTGGCATTTTTTTTGTGTGTCTGCCTGACAACAGCGATGCCATTTGCAACCTGTGCCAAAAGAAACTGAGTTGTGGGAAGTCCAACACCCACCTAGGTACAACTGCTTTGCGAAGGCACATGATGTCACATCACAAACGCCAATGGGATCAACACATGAGTACAAGCAGCACACAAACTCAAAGCCGCCATCCTCCTCCTGGTCCAGCATCTTCATCCACATCAACCACTGCTGTCCTCCTTGCCCCCTCTCAACTCTTCACCACTCCGTCTCTCGCCTCTTGCTGTTCCTGCTCATGTTCCCACAGTCAGGTGTCTGTCAAGGGCATGTTTGAGCATAAGAAGCCAATGTCACAAAGTCACCCCCTTGCCCGGAGTCTGACAGCTGGCTTGTCTGAACTCTTGGCCCGCCAGCTTTTACCATACAAGCTGGTGGAGTCTGAGGCGTTCAAAAAGTTTTTAGCGATTGGGATACCGCAGTGGAAGGTACCCGGACGAAATTTCTTTGCCCAATAGGCAATCCCCAACCTGTATTCAATTGTGCAAAAGGAAGTAATGGCATCTCTGGCACACAGTGTTGGGGCAAGAGTCCATCTGACCACTGATACCTGGTCTGCAAAGCATGGTCAGGGCAGGTATATCACCTACACTGCGCATTGGGCAAACCTGCTGACGCCTGCCAAGCATGGAATGCGTGGCTCTGCAGAGGAGTTGGTGACACCGCCACGACTTGCAGGCAGGCCTGCTGCCACCTCGTCTACTCCTCCTACTCCATCCTCTTCCATAACCTCCTCAGCTGAGTCCTCTTCTGCTGCTGCGTCTTCCTCCACATCAACGGCACCCCCCCAGATCCCCAGATATTATTCCACATCCCGGATACGGCAGTGTCATGCCGTCTTGGGGTTGACTTGCCTCAAAGCAGAGAGTCACACTGGGCCAGCACTCCTGTCCGCCCTGAACGCACAGGTGGATCAATGGCTGACTCCGCACCAACTAGAGATTGGCAAAGTGGTTTGTGACAACGGAAGAAATTTGTTGGCGGCATTGAATTTGGGCAAGTTGACGCATGTGCCGTGCATAGCACATGTGTGTAATCTGATCGTACAACGCTTTGTCCATAAGTATCCAGGCTTACAGGACGTCCTGAAGCAGGCCAGAAAGGTGTGTGGCCATTTCAGGCGTTCCTACACGGCCATGGCGCACTTTTCAGATATCCAGCGGCGAAACAACATGCCAGTGAGGAGCTTGATTTGTGACAGCCCCACACGTTGGAATTCAATACTCCTAATGTTCGACCGCCTGCTCCAACAAGAAAAAGCCATTAACGAGTATTTGTATGACCGGGGTGCTAGGACAGCCTCTGCGGAGCTGGGGATTTTTTTGCCACGTTACTGGACGCTCATGCGCAATGCCTGTAGGCTCATGCGTCCTTTTGAGGAGGTGACAAACCTTGTCAGTCGCACTGAAGGCACCATCAGCGACATCATACCATTTGTTTTATTCCTGGAGCATGCCCTGCGAAGAGTGCTGGATCAGGCTGTAGATGAGCGCGACGAGGAAGAGGAAGAGTTATGGTCACCATCACCACCAGACACAGCCTTATCAGCATCGCTTGCTGGACCTGCGGCAACGCTGGAAGAGGATTGTGAGGAAGAGGAGTCAGAGGAGGAATGTGGCTTTGAGGGGGAGGAGGAAGACCAATCACAACAGGAATCCCAGGGTGCTCGTTGTCACCTATCTGCTACCCGTGGCTGGGGGGAAGAACATATCTTCAGCGAGATCACTAAGGACGAGGAACGGGACATGACTAGCTCGGCATCCAACCTTGTGCAAATGGGGTCTTTCATGCTGTCGTGCCTGTCGCAGGACCCTCGTATAAAAAGGCTGAAGGGGAACGACCTGTACTGGGTGTGCACGTTACTAGACCCCCGGTATAAGCAGAAAGTGCCTGATTTGTTACCAAATTACCGCAAGTCAGAAAGGATGCAGCAGGTCCAAAACATATTAACAAGTATGCTTTACACAGCATATAAGGGTGATGTCACAGCACAAGGGCAATATAACAGGGGAAGAGGTGAAAGTAATCCACCTCCCACCACCACGCCGGCAAGGACAGGACGTTTAAAAGACGTGTTGTTGATGAAGGACATGCGGACCTTTTTCAGTCCTACGCATCGCATCAGCCCTTTGGGATCCACCCTCAGAGATCGACTTGACCGACAGGTAGCAGACTACCTCGCCTTAACTGCAGATATCGACACTCTGAGGAGCGATGAACCCCTTGACTACTGGGTATGCAGGCTAGACCTGTGGCCTGAGCTATCCCAATTTGCAATTGAACTTCTGGCCTGCCCCGCTTCAAGTGTCCTGTCAGAAAGGACCTTCAGTGCAGCAGGAGGTTTTGTCACCGAGAAGAGAAGTCGCCTAGGGCAAAAAAGTCTAGATTGCCTCACCTTTATAAAGATGAATGAGGGATGGATCCCGAAGGGACTGACACTGGGCGATACATTCAACTGAAAAAGGCCTGATGAGATGAGCTGCCTTCAGCTATAAATGGTCCACACGCTGCTGTATGTTATCTGTGAATGCCAGATGACTTGCGTGAATTATCCGCCACCAACTAGGGTTCAAGAAGAGGCAATGTTTTATGGCTCTTTCTGCCTGGGGAACAAAGGTCAATTTTTCTGGCCGCTGCAACAGCAGCGGTTGCAACAATATCTAATTTTTGAATTTCAATTTTTATGCCAGAAGGCGTACGGCATGTAATGGAAAAGAAAGCATATTGAACAGTCTTGCATAACACAACAGTTGTGCAAAAATACATATTTACAATGAAGACATTTTGTTAAAATTAGGTGGCTAGGCCTTCTTTTTTTTACTTTTTTGGTTAATACATTTTCTTTTTTTTTACTGTGATTGCAATTTTTAAGAGAAACCTAAGACATGGTAAAACAGACAATAGTAAAGTCCTATTATCTATCATCACTCCAGCAGTAGCTTATTATTTACAATATCTAACCTGCTCAATCGCCCTTGGGTTACCCTAGGGCAGGCTTCAGTAGGCGACCTCTCCTTTCCTCGGATGATTTTGCCGCCGGTTGCTTCTGAAGGGTCTCCTCCAGGGCTCCCCCACTCCGGTCCTTCCCCCCGAGTCTCTTCAACCATTAACAAATGTTTTATTATATTAGGGGGCACTAAATGGGGATGTTATCCAGGAATCCCAAATTGTCTGGAATTGGGTGATTCTATCCAAGACTACATGGTTAAATCTCTTGTTGAGCAGTAAATAGTTGATTTTTTTTATGAATTCCTGAAAGTTTTAATTTGGGGTTTTCCAACTACTAGCTATGTGTATTTTTTCTTTCAAAAAATATTTTATTAGGTCAATCTTAAACATTTTAGAAGCTAGTAAGCATGTTTCTTCCCATAGTCTTATGACTACCGAACACTCCCACCCGACATGAATAAATGTAGCCTCATTACCACTGTTCCTAAAACATGAGCTGCTCCATTTTGGATCCCATTTATTAGCTTAAAAGGAGTAATATACGTCCTGTTTAATTTAAAGATCCCCTACTTAAGCCTTGCCAACTTTTATACCATGTGCTATCTGCCAACTCGGTGCCCAAATCCCTCTCCCAGGCTTTGGTATAGTCTGGTTTGTTTGCCCATGAGTTTTCATTAAATAGTTCATACATGAGGCTAATAATACCAGGCTGAAAGGTGGAATCCCTACTGTTTTTGAGTAGCTAGGTGTTTCTTTGGGGGGTTTCCCTACCACTTATCGTATATATAAAATGATGTATCCTGCAAAAATTATAGTGTTCAGCCAGGGGTAAATTGTATCTATCTCTCATCCACTCAAAGGTCATTATTTTGTCGTCATGCCACCATGGACCAACCCTTAGTAGGTTCTGAGACTTCCACCAACTGAGAGAGCTTTCCGGAAGATGTATCTTAAAGTGGGGATTGGGTACGATAGGGGTAAGATCTGATACCCGAGTGTCCAGTTTTTGTGTCCAGTTCATCTCCGTCCATATTTTTAATGAGTGCTTAATCAATGGGTTTTTCAAGTTTCTCAAAAAAGTATACAGGCCTGGAATCCATATTACTGTATCCCATGTATAAGGTGACATGCTTACATTTTCCATAAATACCCAGAGCGGCTGATGTGTTTTGGAGAATGTGCCAGAGGAATGAAAGCCAGCTGCGCTGCCTTGTAATACAGTTTTAGATTTGGTTCCCTACCCTCTTTTGGAAAGACTATGAGGTCGGCCTGATTCAATTAAGGGGGCATAGGTTCTCCATTTAGTATAGCGTTAAACAAAGATGTTAGGTGCGGGGGTAAGCAAGGGCTCAAATTTCTTATAGCACAGATGAGTAAAACCGTCTGGCCCTGGGGACTTGCCAAATTTAAAATCTTCGATTGTAGATTTAACTTCCTCTTGGGATATGTCTAGGTTCAAGCTGTCCAATTGAGGTACAGATATTTTGTGGACTTCTTGCTGTAGGAAGGACTCTATGTCAGATCCGCTGCAACGGGATTGGGATGAATATATGGTCTGATCGAAGTTTTGAAATGTTTCTTGGATAGCATTGGGGCTAAAGGAGGTTTGGCCATCAGGTAGTCTAAAGATACCGTATATTATGTCCTCTCTTGGGGGGTAAAGACACTAATAATTCCTCCAATAAAATTCTGCTTTTTTTTTGTGGGCAAGGTCCCTGGTTAGCCCCTTGGGTTATCTGTTAAAAAGAGTGGTGCAGAGACTGTGGGGGCTGTTAGCCTCCTTGTCCCTGTGTGGCCGTTTAGAATCCCTGCTGCTGCATGTTTCAGCTTTATTAAGGTGTAATTGTACAGTGTTTGACTCAAGTAGCTGCCTGTGCTGGGTATGTTTGGCTTAATTGCTGGGCCCTTTTCCTGCCAAGATGGCGACCGTCAGTCCATGGGCCTCTATGTCCCCTTCACTACCTTTGTCTCCGCTTGTGTGCTTATTTGGGATGGCCCCCCTTTATATCTCCGGCCCGTGGCCTTGTAAGGGTCGCCCCCTCAATCTCTGAGTGTGGATATGCAGGGATGGGGCGTTGAATCAGGCCTACCTTCTTCTCTGCTCGCTGCAAGATCAACAATACCTAATTTTTCAGGCATGTGTACATGCCTAATTTTTCTTGCCTCTGGTGCTGCACTGTGGCTTCAACAACCAAACCCCAAAAAAAGGCACATAACAGGGATTAAACTGATAGGAGTAGTACTACTTAACACACCACTCATATCTGGTGTAACAGTAGTGTACATTTAAAACAAAAAATGAAATTCTACTGTAATAGATTGCATAGCAGTTAGTTGTCTGCAAGCATGTGTGTCAGACCTACAGCGTCTACTCTACCAACTTCTGCAAGTGCACAGTGCCACTCATATCTGTTGTCACAGTAGCTTGGACGCATAGTACCGATCTGTCAAAACCTGTAATGATGAATGAGGTCTAGAGGAGCCTGGTTCCCTTATCCTCTACAGTTTGAGACCTAATGTTTGGGTGACTCCAGACCAACACATGAGTACAAGCAGCACACAAACTCAAAGCCGCCATCCTCCTCCTGGTGCAGCATCATAAGCCACATCAACCACTGCTGTCCTCCTTGCCCCCTCTCAACCATCCGCCACTCCGTCTCTCGCCTTGAGCAGCTCCTGCTCATTTGCCCATAGTCAGGTGCCTGTAAAGGACATGTTTGAGCGTAAGAAGCTAATGTCACAAAGTGCCCCAAAATTTAAGTGATACGACCAACAAAGCATCTTTTTCCATCTCCTGGTTCTAAAAATCCAGGCCTTATAGACGCCCCCTGATAGGTAACGTAACAAGTATTAAACTGATAAGAGAAGTACTTACAAACACGTCACTCCTATCAGGTGGCACCTTTGACTGAACGTGCTGTGCCCCAAAATTGAAGTGATACGACCAACAAAGCATCTTTTTCCATCTCCTGGTTCTAAAAATCCAGGCCTTATACACGCCCCCTGATAGGTAACGTAACAAGTATTAAAGTGATAAGAGTAGTACTTACAAACACGTCACTCTTATCTGGTGGCACCTTTGATTGCACGTGCCGTGCCCCAAAATTGAAGTGATACGACCAACAAAGCATCTTTTTCCATCTCCTGGTTCTAAAAATCCAGGCCTTATACACGCCCCCTGATAGGTGACTTAACAAGTATTAAACTGATAAGAGAAGTACTTACAAACACGTCAGTCACTCCTATCTGGTGGCACCTTTGACTGCACGTGCTGTGCCCCAAAATTGAAGTGATACGACCAACAAAGCATCTTTTTCAATCTCCTGGTTCTAAAAATCCAGGCCTTATACACGCCCCCTGATAGGTAACGTAACAAGTATTAAAGTGATAAGAGTAGTACTTACAAACACGTCACTCCTATCTGGTGGCACCTGTGATTGAACGTGCTGTGCCCCAAAATTGAAGTGATACGACCAACAAAGCATCTTTTTCCATCTCCTGGTTCTAAAAATCCAGGCCTTATACACGCCCCCTGATAGGTAACGTAACAAGTATTAAACTGATAAGAGTAGTACTTACAAACACGTCAATCCTATCTGGTGGCACCTTTGACTGCACGTGCCGTGCCCCAAAATTGAAGTGATACGACCAACAAAGCATCTTTTTCCATCTCCTGGTTCTAAAAATCCAGGCCTTATACACGCCCCCTGATAGGTAACGTAACAAGTATTAAACTGATAAGAGTAGTACTTACAAACACGTCAATCCTATCTGGTGGCACCTTTGACTGCACGTGCCGTGCCCCAAAATTGAAGTGATACGACCAACAAAGCATCTTTTTCCATCTCCTGTTTCTAAAAATCCAGGCCTTATACACGCCCCCTGATAGGTAACGTAACAAGTATTAAACTGATAAGAGTAGTACTTACAAACACGTCACTCCTATCTGGTGGCACCTTTGACTGCACGTGCCGTGCCCCAAAATTGAAGTGATACGACCAACAAAGCATCTTTTTCCATCTCCTGGTTCTAAAAATCCAGGCTTTATACACGCCCCCTGATAGGTAACGTAACAAGTATTAAACTGATAAGAGTAGTACATACAAACACGTCACTCCTATCTGGTGGCACCTTTGACTGCACGTGCCGGATTTGGGCTGATGTGCAAGCTTGAGAGGGGGTTGCTATTAATCCTCATGTCCCCCAATATGATCCCTAGCATTTACAGAGCTGTACAGTGCAGTCTTCAATTTATATTTGACTTTAAATATTTGGGAGCTTACGGCTGGTTCCAAGATATGCGGCCGGCCGTAAGGGGAGATCCTTGCGGGGCCGTATAATAGAATTGCGAGGAATCAGAACTCCCGCAAGGAATCGCAGCCTTACGGCCGATTTACGGCCGATAATAGAATGAGGCCCAAGGTGTTTAATCCTTTGGGCTTTTTGACGTCCAGCAAATTATTAAAGGTTTATTTAAGTTTTATTTTTGTTGTTATTAAATTCTTTGCTTTAATCACAGCTTTTGTATTTAATTACTTTATTATGCTCAAGTCAATAAAAGATTTGGTTTTTCAATTCAACTGTATTTGTTTATTTTTGGTTATGTTTCCTTAGTCAAATCCTTATCAGGTACCCTGGATTTTAATTTACATAAGATTAAAATTTTTACATAAGATTAAGATGAGGTTTTATAATCCTTTTGTCTGTTGTATAGGTTTGTTTATTCATACAGCACTTCACTGGAGTATATGTTTTAAGTGCCTTTGCATTTCTTTTGTGTGTATCTTTTATCCTTTTTATTTATGTTAATTAGTAATTCTATTACTTAAAGTGCATTATAATTCAAGTTGTGTTATTCAAAACTTCTTCTCTTAAAGTGCTTGTGCTATTGTGACTTAGTGCTTATTTCTTCTTATATTATCCTTTTACCTCGTGACTGTTAGTCTATCACAGTCACTACTTTACCTTATTCATTTATAGTGTGCTATTTTAAAAAAAATGTATACACTCCTGATTATGCTGTTTCTTAAATGATATATTTCCTTAATGCTTCTGTCTATTGTTTTTTAGAAGGAGGTTGTGTCCTCCTTTTTCTTCAGTTTTTTTGCTTTAATTATGCTTTTACTCCTTTTTCCTTTTTCTTGCTTTTCTATTTCCTTATTCTTGTATATTACTCTATTGTTACTATATTGTGACTTTGTGGTGAAGGAATTGGCTTTCTATCTTTCTTTTAAGTTAGTAGTGGACCTGGAGCTTTAGAGCTGTATCTATCATGCTCCACGCTATGTTGGCGTGGTCTGCGCTGTGATCGTGCTTACTGATGACGTCACAATCTCCAGACGCTGGTTTCGTGGGTAACTATTTAAACACATATTATTTCCTCTTTTTGAGATATGTTTTTTAAGAGCAAGTTTCCTGCCAAATAGATGAACATCTTTAACCCACTCACACAAATTAAAGTCATCAGTGGGTGAAAAATTCAATCCTTTTTGTAGTACAGATATATGGTCACTAGACAGTTGGAATTTTGAGAGGTTTTGTGTGGTTTGAATATACTTGGGGCCTTTCTTACCCCTCCTAGTTTTTGTTTTCCATCTAAAAAATTCATATTAGATCTAGTCTCCATTGTTAGTGCCTCCATGGGTCTGGTGTCTATATCTGGCGTCCTTTTTTTCAGGCCCATAGACTAAAGTCCCTTCCCTGTTTTCTAAACTCCAGCTACTATGATGCCATATCAAACGTTGTAATTATTATGTATGGAATATTAATATAACAATCCATCAAATTTCTCTGAAAACGTATTTTAAACCATTACATGAAGTTTTCTAATATTCAAGTCATATTGTAAACATTGTGTAAGGTTTAATTTTTTTAACAATATTAACATGAAATTGTTGAACTTTTTGTAAATGAGTCTCTTCAACCATGAAAGAATGCTTTTTAACATACAAACTTTAATTTAAACTGCAGTTAAAACACATAGGTATTGAATCCAGAGGAAGGCAAACAGTAAAAAATAACCCATTGCAACTTAGCCAATTGTCTGAAAAGGGGAAAAAATGAATTCCTTCCTGACCCCATTAAATGGCGATCGGATTACTCCCTGGATGAATACTTTCTATTGAATTATACATTGAATTTTCTTAACAAATGTTTATGCTGCAAATGACATCAATCTTTTTCAACATTTACTAAATGAATTTCGCCAACTTTTTAACATACAATGCTAACAATGGGATAACAATGGGATAACATTAACATAAGATACTAACATTTAACCTTAATTTATTTTAAACTATATTGAGCTTGAATATTGAATCACAAAAATAATTCCTTCCTGACTCCATTAACTGGATCAATAATCTATATATCATGCACCATTTTAATTTTTGAAGAAATGATGATGCTGCTACTAACATCAAACCTTAATGACAAATGCCCTCATTCAATTGCAATTTGGCCAATTGAATAGGGGTATAAATAAGCACATAACATATTTTTTTAAATAAGTTTTTAGTTAGTAAAAATCTATCCAAAAGCAAGATTTTCACTAACTAAAAACTTCTTTAAAAAAAATATGTTATGTGCTTATTTAGACCCCTATTCAATTGGCCAAATTGCAATTGAATGAGGGCCAAAGAATGCATCAACTTATCAGTCCCTTTCAAACATATTTTTAAGCCTTCAAACCTGTATGACACATATTACATTTTAAACAATTTCTAAAATGCAAACTTTTTGTTTTGTGGAGCCAATCATGTCTAAACTGACTTCCAAGACATTCCAATTTTTTAATTTTCCTTAAAACTGTTTTCCTTTCAAAGCGCACAGCAGCCTTTTATTTCTGTATATGTCATGTAAGTCCTTTTTTTCTTTTTTTTTCTTTCTTCCTTTTGTGTTGGTTATTACTGTAATTTTCTAAAATTGTTGAAATTTTTTTGTAACTGAAATAGTGTTCCACTAAGACGAGTGCAATTGACCTTTAATTTCTTCCTTCAAATGAAAGCACTATTATCTATGATTACAAAACCTTGTAGTACACAATATGTTTTGTAAAAATACAGCCATCGTGTAGTAGATCACCCTGAATTGGGTTGTCTTCAACTGAAACTTTAATTGCATCTGGATTTGTGCACCTTGAAAAAGCAACACAGAGTTGTCCATGTGCAACAACAGGTTCTTGTAAAAAAATACCCCAGACTTAAAAGTTTGCACTCGGGATTTATTGATGGTCATGGCAAATGCCATGATAACTGGAAATTGTGAAAAGAACAAAAGGCAAACCACTTTCACTTGGAGCTAAATCAATTCTTGGTATAAAAACTTGTTCACCTTTATGGGTCTCAGTCATAATTTCTGCATGTATAAAATTATCTTTTACCTCGTGCACAATTAATCTGGTCCCATTACAAAGTCTGTAGCTTGGATTCATATTTCTCAATAACATGACAATTGCCCCTTTTTTCAGTGGCAAAACATGTGGTGGCATTCCAGATGAGGTTAAAGAATTTATAAATTTGATACTAAAATTCGATTCACTGTCTTTATCATCAGCCAGAACTGAATCTGCACGGTAATAATTATTTTGTGGTGCGTTGATGAATTTAAAAATGTTGTTATTTAGATTCAAATTTTCCTTGATCTCTGGCCATTGAAGATTACATGTGAATGTAATGAATAAATCTGGTTTTCCAATTTTTGTGACAACAGCCATGGCATCATTATAACCTTCTTGCATATTGCGAAGAGATCCTTGGAAAGTAGATGGCAAAATAATTGCTTTCCAGGTTGGATGTCTCTGTTGTTAGCCAATTCAGCGAAATAATCCATCAATCCACAATACTGTTCTACTCGTAGCTTATTTCGTTGAAATTCTATGAAATTTTGATTATTTGCTTCAACTTGTAGATAGGAATCAATAATCCATTGTTGAGTGAGTTTGCCCCCACTAAAAATTGGATTAAAAGAATCCAGAATAGCAGTTTGTGCCACTTTATATTCCAGCATAGATATATTGCATCTAACACAAACTTTACTATTGGGATAACTTTGCAATTGTAATTTTGGTTCTCATCCAGGTTCACCATTTGGAAAGAAAATGGGACATGTCATTGGATCTAAATTACAACTTAATATATTTATGTTTATAAAAGGTTGTTCTTCATTGTGTGGATTTATTCTAATATCCTGTTGAAAAGGTGGTTCACCATCTTCATTTTTAAAAACCATGGAAACCTCATTGACTGTTGGTAAATTATACTGTCTTTGATCAGTGTTGTGATCTCTTTTTAACACCATATTTACTCTTGATGTTGTCAATTGACATCTTTGAGCATGTTCCTGTTGTTCTTTTTCCAGCTGTGCTAATTGTTTGTATGCTTGAATGTATGGGTTTTTGGCCATAATTTTATCCAGCTGTTCAAAGACTATGCCCAAACACTGATTATTTTCTGGAAGCGTCATTCTTTGTTCAACAGTTTCTATTGTATCTAAGACATATAACTGTGCAAATTTCCTTTGCATTCCTTCTTGTGGGTGTAAATGTGAAGTTTCGTGGTAAATTTGTCCTTGAACTCTAAAACAGTAAAGACCATGTCCTGGTACATTTTTGGCTAATGTGGCACCCATTGAAACAAATGAAATTGCACTGTTATAAAACCTTATGTTTTGTTTTAAATTTGTATAATTTGGAAATGTTGGATCGCTCATGATACTTTGTAAGTAATCTGGAAATGGGTGTCTTTGTGGAAGTTTTACCTTTCCTTTCTGACAGCAACTAATGAAATCTCCGTCAGTTGGTCTTTCCTTTAGAAAATGATAGGCCTCACAAAACTGACAAACAACATTAAGTAATCTACAATAATGAGTTTCTACTTTTAGTGATCTACTAAACATATTCTCATGCACTTCCTAAACATAGATATCACTACAACTTTCTATATCTACATTGGTGTCATGTGTCTGAACATTGGTGTCAGTAGGCAATATAGTATCATTGGGCAATGGTTCACAGACATGTTTTAGTTTACTTTTTCATTTGTGCGTTCTTACTCATTTTTTTTTTATTTAAAAGTCTCTGTCAGTCTTCTTCTCTTAAGTGTTGGGAAGTTTCAGGTGACTGTGCATCTCTCCACCTTTGCTTCCTTTCCCTTGCCAATCTTCTTTTGCGTTCAATGTTTTCTTCTCCATTATCTGCCATTATAATCTTTCATTGTAAATAGAGATGTAATTTGTTTTTTGTTTTGTTTTCTGTACATACTGTTTGCAGCTGGTTTCAATCTAAAAGTAAATTAGATTAATTAATGAATGCAAACATTTTAAAATCTTTTCCTTTTTTCGATGCAATAAATGAAACCATTTTTGTAGTGTTTTTTATTGATATACATTAAATAGCAAAGGACTGCACATATATATATTTTGACTACTGAATTATCAATTCATTACTAAATGAATATACGTTAGTGAATTAATCCAAAAATGAGATGAATGTAAAACCTAAAAAGTTACTTCTATTGTCAGAAAGAAGATCAAACATAAACAGCTATTATCAAAGTATAGATGTGTTCTAAAAGAATGTTCAATTTTCTTAAAGATGCAATGAATGTAGATATTATATCTAATTGATGTTCTTTAAAACATAATTAGTTAAGCATATATATAGATATATCTTCCTCTTTTTTTTCTTGTAATGACCAATTACAGTCTCCAAACCTCCTTCATCTTCCTTTTTGTTTTGTTTTTTGCAAAATGACATCCTAAAAACCTAATTTATTTGCAAGTTGTTTCAATTAATCTGACACTATATAAACACCTTTTAATTCAAACTTTATTTTTGGATAGATGTTCATTCCCTAAAATGTTCATTTTAAATAATATGCTATGTGGTTATATTGCTCCCTATGAATCCCTAATATACTTCTCTTAATTAATCATGAAGTTTCATCAATCCCAAACCATAAGGGCATGGTAAAATCACATACCCGTGAACTTGGTGTTCTTTGTGTCCAAATCCTTGCGAATTCACTCTCTGTCTTGAGTCCAGTCCAGAGATGATTAATCTGTCAAATAACATGAAAATAAGTTTTAATCAATTAATTCCATTCCTTCTTTATTGAATGAACTCCATGGCCCTCATTCAATTGGAATTTGGCCAATTGAATAGGGCTCTAAATAAGCATATAGCATATTTTTTTAAAGAAATTTTTAGTTAGTAAGCATCTATCCAAAAGCAAGGTCTTCACTAACTAAAAACTTCTTTAAAATAAATATGCTATGTGCTTATTTAGAGCCTTATTCAATTGGCCAAATTGCAATTGAATGAGGGCCCATATATTTAAGTGCTTAGGCCCTCATTCAATTGCAATTTGGCCAATTGAATAGGGCTCTAAATAAGCACATAACATATTTTTTTTAAATAAGTTAAAGTTTTTAGTTAGTGAAAACCTTGCTTTTGGATAGATGTTTACTAACTAAAAACTTCTTTAAAAAAATATGTTATCAGCTTATTTAGACCCCTATTCAATTGGCCAAATTGCAATTGAATGAGGGCCTTAGTAAACTGTAAAAAAAATTCTAAATTCTTTTAACCTCATCTTGTTTTTTATCTAATTATTAATTAATATTTCCCAAACAAATGTACATAAATCAGCTGTAAGACAGATATATAAGTGCATGTTAAAAATTGTTCTTACTTTTTTTGTAACTGAAATAGTGTTCCACTAAGACGAGTGCAATTGACCTTTAATTTCTTCCTTCAAATGAAAGCACTATTATCTAGGATTACAAAACCTTGTAGTACACAATATGTTTTGTAAAAATACAGCCATCGTGTAGTAGATCACCCTGAATTGGGTTGTCTTCAACACAGAGTTGTCCATGTGCAACAACAGGTTCTTGTAAAAAATACCCCAGACTTAAAAGTTTGCACTCGGGATTTATTGATGGTCATGTACATTAATAATTAATGAGTCAATGTGTAAATGTCTTTGCAATTTTTTGGCATTAAACATGTATTAATAAACGTTAACCTTTTTTTTCTTAATGATTACTAATTATTAATTAATTAATGAAAGTACATTATTAATTAATTATTCAATTAATTCATATCTTACAAACAGGTAAGCATGAAAGTATTGGTAAACTAAATCAAGCGTATCTCGTAATTTTTTGCGTCTCATATATTTTTTTTCTAAGTCCTGCATCTCGTATTTTTTAAGTCTCAAATTTTGTTTTGCTAAGTCCCGCTAAACTTGCTCTGGGTTTAACGGCTCGCCCCGCTATGCGAGGTTTGCGGGCAATGAGAGCCTTTGGCGCTCATTGCCTAAGTGCTCTGGGTTTAACGGCTCACCTCGGTATGCAAGGCTCGCCGGCGATGAGCACTGCTAAGTCGTACATACCACGCAAGCAGCGTAACGACGTCTCGTATTTGGCCAATTATAATATGTGAGCGCCCACAAAGGCTGACAAAAGCCTGCATCCACACCAGCATGGCAGTACAGCACTCTGCACTTACCTTCTCCTCCCATTCCTTCTCCAGCCCTCTAACCCTGGATAATCACTCTCTCCCCAAGTACTCACCTCCACAGTATTCACCCTCTCTTCCCCCAGTATTCACCCTCCTTTGTATTCACCCTGTCTTCCCCAGTACTCACCCTCTCCCCATTTCACTCTCCCCAGTACTCAACCTCTGTCCCTCTGGTACTCCCCCTCTGTCCAGCTCTCCCTCCTTCCCTCAGTACTGACCCTCTCTCCCCAGCTCTCTCTCCCCACTACTCACTCTGTCTGTCCCCCTCGACTCACTCTCTAAACCCAGGTCTCTATCCCCCAGTACCAACCCTTGTTGGAACCCTATAAATTGTGTTCATACTTTTAATTTAGGTTTGACAAAGGGTAATGACCATAAATGTACCATTTTTATCTGAGGTGAACTTAAATGAATAAGATACATATCTGTCACTATATTGCAGCATTGTTTTTTGATATATATGTTTCTACATAGCCAGGATGCTTACTTTATCATTATTGAAATAAGTGCATATGAGTCCTAGCTATCTCACCATGGACAATGACCTAAGAAATGACTAGATGAGGAGAGAAATCTATTTCTGTGTTGCTCTAACTATTGTCTCCACAACTATTCAATCTTAGATGGCTCATATTGGAGCCACTATCCTTAATGGTTTGTTTAAACATCTTATTATTAATATATCCATTGTGTTTCAGAAAGCTGCAGTTGACCTGGTACGTCTTTCTAGCAGATCATGTCAGTCTCTGCTACAAGGACTTTTTTGGCATAGATGGAATTATCCTTTGGTAAGTGTCTTCATGATTCTAGTAATAAGGAGCAGAGAACATGAACTATTTCTGCCCCAAGATGGAAGGGCTAGAAGATTTACCCCAACGTACATTAAAAGCCTTTAAAAGGGACTTAATCCAGAGATTGCATGTGGGCATAGAGAGGAAGCCAAATTACCCTTTGTCTATTAGGGGCAGAGTTTTTTCTGGAGATAACAAGGATGGCATCAATCATCATCAATTTGTCATTTTTTTAGCAGCAGGAGGGAGATTACATTTTTGGGCCAACGCATTGTAAGAAAATAAAGTTTAATTCCTAGAGATTCTATTCTTTTGAGAATAATTGACACATAAAACACAAAAAAAATAATAATAATAATCATACAAGAACGAGTCAGAAAAACAAAGTACAAAATATTCAAGATTAAACTGTAACACATGTAAAGGTATATGAAAAATAGATATAAACCAAGGAAACCTTGTACAGTAAAATATAACTCATATAGGTATATGTGGCACAAAATGACTGACTCCTACAACTATTTAAGAAAGGAAGACATCTAATTTGTTATCACTTCAGGAGAAAAGAAAATGTATATCACAACAGTATACAGCGACATAAAAAAAAAAACATAATGATGTTTAGTCAACAACACAGATAATCTCAGTATACAGATTAATCTACACATCAACATATCATTAATATTTCACTAGTATGCAGAGGGGGAAAAAAATCATGAATTAATATATCTCTAAACAAATACATCTAGTGTACAGAAATAATATTAATAAGCCTTTTAGCAGAAACAGAGGGTGAGAAGAAAATAATCAGCTAATTGAATAATCAACCAGAACAACAAAATAATTACCCTGTTGGACTCAATAGTTTAAGGAATCAATATAGTCACCACACCAAAGTCTACAGGTCACTTTGGCCTTGAGTTCCTTCCTTGGAGGTTCTCTCTAGAACTCTCCCAATGGACAGTGCATGGGTTTTTATAATATATTATCCTGTCTCTGTCATCTTTAATAAAGTCATATATGGTGCTAAGTTAAAACAAGTAGCTAGTTCTTAATTTTTAACCCTTACAGCCATCTGGGGCTTCAGCTGTCTAACTTTCAAAAGTTTCTCACACCTACAATGGCTCTATTTTTAGTGCAAAATCAGGCCATTTGTGACTTAAAGTTCTTATGTTATTTTGATCTAAGTTTGCTTGCAGCTGTTGCCTTTGATAACAGTATCTGATTTATACAAGAGTCTATCTATTGAAACAACTCTAATGTATATACTGTACATATATGTATATATATATATATATATATATATATATATATATATACATAGGTGGCATGTCCTTCTCATGCTGGAGAACAGCGCACCATCATCAGAGCTCCAAGAACTGCGCTAAGATGTCGCTCTGCATTCCAGCCTGCATCCCATCTGCCACAGAGGCAGCTCATGCGTGTGCCCCATCTGATATTTACTGGACCTGCTTGCTGGAGGATGCCAAGGCCAAGGTAAGGGGCTGACAGTGTGCCACGGGGGACTGGCATGTGTCACTAGGAGCATATTGTATGTAATGTCACTGTCATTGTGTGCATGTGTCGCTAGGAGCATGTTGCATTCCATGTTTATCACTACATGTCACTGTCATTATTTGCATGTATGATAAACATGCAATGCAACATGCTCCTAGTGACAAATGAAACAATGTCTGGCCCAAATGTCACAGTGTCCAACCCTTACCTTGCCAAGCAGGTCCAGTAAATAGGAGATGGGGGTGCTCGTGCATGAGAAGCCTCTGTGGCAGATGGGATGCAGGCTGGAGCACAGAGTGTCATCAGGGTGCAGTTCTCGGCACCCAGATGACGGTGCGTTGTTCGCCAGCGTGCAAAGGTTGGGGTGCCATATATATATATATATATATATATATATATATATATATATATATATATATACATATATATACATACATCCAAAAGAATAAAAGGGAAAAGATAGAAAAATAAAAAGACCTAATGCATTGTGGGCCTATTTTCCATTTTGTGCCATTATACATAACTCATTTCTTATAATATCCCTACCTACATATCAAATACATTTCCAAGTAATGATCTCTCTTAATTATATTTGCCAGTACAATAGTTTTTCCATAGTTTTAACTTTTGATTTGATGGGGCAGAATAAAATAAGTCCAAATATTATGATGACAAACTGAAGAAGGATTAGAATTTTAAAGATTAAACGTAAAACCCGCTGTTGGGATGCATTAGAGAGTCCCAGGTTGTTTTGGACAGTTCATCCACCGCATTCTCCACAATCTTTGTATGCTGCTTGACCTGAAGCAGATGTTCTGGTTTTCTTTCAATTAACATATGTACATCCGTTGATAATGGTGGCATGGGAATTTTGAATTCTGGTACAGACCTACTGACTTCTCTTCAAAAAATTGTCTGACCATTGAGACAAAAATTAGGATTTTGAAGTGACACTCTTGAATCCCATATTGCAAATTGAATACAGTAGACACCATACAAACTTTGCCCTGTCCAAGGTATGTTACCCTTGTCATCCTCTCATGTCATTTTGTTAGTTTTATCGCACAGATTTTGGTAGAGTATTCTTGGTTTAACTCTTCTTTTTTGATGCAAATCCACATGGAGGTTCTGCAGTATCCATGACATTACACCTACATACATATTGTTAATTTCGTACCACAAGACATATGTGGTGTCTTCTATTCACCAGACGACTGTTTGACCATCACTTTGGGTGGATTGTGGAATTCCTTTAACACATGTCCATCAAGATTGCCAAGGGAATGTATCTGCACCAAATCTCTGAATATTTCCTCCATGGACATGATAGGTAATGGAATGGTAAGGGGTATTTTTAAGCTAAAAGAGTTATCATTATCTACTGTGTGTCTTGTAATTTTACCTAAATTACTAATAACGTACATGATCACGCCAGTCTCAGATTTGCCATATTATTCCCAAATCTGGTTGTCTGCAATAAAATCAAAAATACATTAAAGTTTAATATTTCTGAGGAGATCAGTAAGTTTGCTGTGTAGGCAGTCCCCATAACCTGCACACGTAATGTCTTTTTCCTATTCTATTTTCCCGGGCCTGCATGCTGCATATTTTTCCCATAAATGTGGAGTTCCATTTCTGTAAAAGATGAAGCATGATGTCATGAGTGTTATTTATGTATGTTTTCATTGATTGATGTGATACCACTTGAGTAATGGTTTTCCCTTACTCCCTGTCATTTTAAGCAGATAAAAAGGAGTGTTGGCTTTGTATACATGTTAAAAGGTCCTTTCCAAGAATGAACAAAGGAATGTTCTTCCTTCCCAAAATCATGTACCATTACCAAATCACCAACATTGTATTCAAAGGGTCTCACCTTTTTTTCAAAATACTTTTTAATTTGTTCCTTGGACCGCCCTGTGTTCTGTGCTACAAAGATATTAATTTCCCTTATATGGTCTGCTACTTTTTGCACCCAATTTTCCATAATAAGGGTTGCAGTCTGGAGTAGGGAAAGCCCAGGAGTGCATTGGAGCCATATTACCTATATATAACCTTTTCCTAAGGGAATAATATTTGTGCTATGCTGACCAGGTACCAGCCATAGGGAGTGAGATACTCACATTTCCCTTAAGTTGTTTTTTGTACCCCAGTCAAGAGGGTAACAAATGGGCTCTCCACTATTAGTGTAGTGTTATTTTTCCTGATATTGTTTTAGGATTTCAGGATTTCTCACTTGACAGCATAGGTATCTAGTAGAGGGTACCTGGTTTATAGGGTATAAGAAGGTTGCCTAGACACTTGGCTTATTTATGCTAGAGGTCAGTACCACCCAAGTCCCTTGGAGGATTTTGGCCTATGTGATACCTTTTATTGTCACGCATGTGAGCTTTTTGATTATTTACTGCCCTTTAGATGTTATCTCTAGGGAACTCCAGCAAATATTATAGGGTACACTTATGCCTTGATATATAGAGTGCACTTTACCTTTCATGGGCTTAAGGTGATAATTTTGGACAGGTGTGCCCACCTAGAGTCAGGGTGGACTCTTCAGTTTGTATATAGCGTCTTTTTGTTTGTTTGTTATTAGAGGGGCTTTTTTGTGTATATGTATTGTTGTATGCCAATGAAATAATGAATAAATTAATAAATTATTATACTTTACCTATTCCTAAGTAATATATGCAGGAAGCATTGTGTTGAAGAGCTGACAATCTGTTTCTATGTTCCTGCAGCATCCACTGTAGTTTTGCCCGGTTTTGGAGGTGAGGTGTAAGTGTCAACAATGTGTGCAGTGTGTAGTGTAAATGTGGTGCGTGCGCGAGGTAAAGCCGTTAGTGTAGCTGTGTACTTCCGCATTGAAAAATGGCGTGAATGTGTATGTGTTACGCTGGTATGTATGATTTTCCGTCCTTAGCAAAAGTGTATCTTTACCTCGTAAGGCTTTTTGGAAAAGCCGTATGTGCTTGGTGCTGTTTTGCGTGTTTAGGGTCCTGTAGCCTCGTTTTCGATTTTTTCGGCGGCCATTTTTTCTCTTGCTTAGGCGATTTTTGAGTGTCTAAACTTGTGAATTTGGACTTAAATTGAGGTGTAACTTCCCATGCAGAGGTCCTGGGTGCCCCCCTTGCTGTGGGTAAGCTTTTTATGTCTTTTTTGTGTGTATTTATTGTGTTTTGACTGTTTTTCAGTGCGCATGGTTCGGCCGTTAAGGCGACTCATATTTTTGTCTGCTATGTCCGTAAATTTCTCTTGGTTCGTATTGTTGGTAAAGTGCAGCTTGTGTGGGTGTTTATAACCGCGCGTGAGGCGCCGTAGAGCCTCCACCTCCGCAAATGTGGCCCCTCGCTTCATGAGGGTGCGCATTTGGGGCCTGCAATGAGCCTTTGGCTCATTGCAACGGATGTTAGAGCCTCCACCTTCTGCAAATGCGGCCCCTCGCAAATGCGTCTCCAACTGCGTCCCTTGCTTCGCGAGGGACTCAGTTCTTGCGAGCTCGCTTTGCGAGCTTGCAAGAACTGCGACGCTCGCTTTGCGAACTTGCAAGAACTGCGACGCTCGCTATGCGAGCTCGCAAAGCGTGACAACGATTCGTGGTTTGACAACTATTATATGTGACGGTTTTATCGAATATATCAATAAAGTGATGTTTTTTATGTATTTGTGCCCCTATGGGCAATATGTGAGTTTTGGGAAATACTAGTTAAAACTCTAATGTCTCTTTTTCTTTTATTGAGCTATATATTCTAACACTACTAGTATCCCCCTTTTCTTTCTCCTATTCAGCTGAATACCAAAGGTTCTGGATGTATCCAATTTAGGAAACCAGTTAACATGATAGGTATTTAATCCATACTGTCAAGTCATTGTGTGATCAACATACATTGTTATTTCTTTTGATGCTTTTGGAAGTCCCCTTGAAAGTCCCCTTGAAAATAATTCAAAGAGTAAAGTTTTGGCAGCTGTAAGGTCTGTCTGATTTTTAGTAGGGAATGCCACCAAACAGAATTCATTATTTTTTCTGCAGAGAAATTACCACAAACAGAGTGAAAATGAAAAATTTGGAAACATTCATCAGCACAATCAGGGGAACACACCACAGGAGAACCTACATTCTTTGTGTACATGATAATAGAATTCTGACCCATATCTGACATTAAAGTGGTACTATCTGTCCATTCAGTTGGCATTTGTGCAGGCTGTGCTTCAACATATAAGGAGAATAAGATTTCTGCAAGGAAAGGAAGTCAGGCGGGGTTGTCACTTGCAGCGTAGAAACTTCAAGGGCCCTGAGAGTACTCCACAAATCAGCCTGCTTTGCTGCTTTCTTTTCAGCGTGATCTGCAAAACTGTTTCTCTCTGAGTGCTCAGTACCTTTTGAATGACCTTTAACCTTTATGAGTGCACATGGAAGTGATCAAATTCCAAATATATCTTAACAAATTAGCGTGCACTAACAATTTGAACCCATTATGCACATACAAAGGCAACATTGTGAGAGTGTTTACCACATAGGCGCTATAGAAATTCACTATAGAAATTCATTGCAGTCTCACTGCACTCCTCCAATGTGCAAGCAATTATCGCTAGTTCTGCATACTGTGAAGTATGAGGGAGACAAGAATGCATGATTATGCTATCAGCTAATATAATTGAAAACCCTGTGTATGTTTTGCCCTGGTTATGATAAGAAGACCCATCACATTACACATTCAACCCTTGCAATTGTGTATTAGAGATTTGGTTTGGTGGAAGGGTAAGGATAGAGGGAAGGGGACATTTGTGTGGTTCTCCTTGGTAAAGAAGCAGAACTGATAAAAGGGTTGTTTGCTTTCGTGTGATGCCCAGGTTTCTCTGCATAACACTAATGTCCATCTTGAGAGTCCGGCAGAAGAAATGGTAGTATCCCCTGGTTTTAACAATAAGTTCAGAGGACTGTGAGGGTTATGTATCATTAAGCTTTGCAGTCAAGTGGTATATGTGAACTGTTGCATAGCCCAGAAGGGAGCCAGAAGGTGTCTCTCACTGGTTGTATACTTCTGTTCCACAGGTGTCAGAACTCAAGAAACATAAGCAATTGGGCTCAGCTTACTATACTTTTCTTGGCATAAAAAGCAGCTAGGGCAATGTCTGTTGCTGCTACTTCAAGATGGAAAGTCTTAGTAGGGTCTAGCGATATAAGTGCAGTGGCTACCATGACAGCTCTTTTCAGGTGTTTGACAGCTTTTCTATGAGTCTCTTTCCATTCTGTTCTGATGGTGTCATCTGGTACATCCTTCTTTAGTGGGTTATACAGAGGTCTGGCCATGTCAGCAAAGTGTGGTATAAAGTCTCTTTGTTACTGGTCAAGACCTAGAAAAGACCTCAGTGATGTCTTAGACACAGGCAGATTTAGTCTCTGTATAATGTCCACTTTGTTCTCGTCAGGAAGATTTCCCTTAGGTGTTATGGACATCCCCAAAAATGTGACAGCAGCTGTGATTATAGGCCTATTGCATCTACCCCGCCCGAACTCCACAACAGGTGAGAGAGATGCAGCAGATTCCTATGCAGAGGGACTGTGGCCAGCAATCTGATTTGTAACTTGGATTGCTTTCATTTTTAACATGTCTTTACTCATTCTATCCAATTATTGCCTCAGTTCTGCATATACTGAGGTCATTGGCATATCAGGTGCTTTTGCTTTTAAAAAACTACAGTTTTTGAAAAAATGACCTACCTGACAACATGTGAAACATTTATAGGCATCTCCCTTAACTAAGGGTCCTTAATTTTTATTTGAAGGCTTATAATGATACTGACAATATTTTGTGGTGATGAACCTTCTACTCCAGAAATTCTGCCCCTGATAGCTGTACTTTGGTCTTTAAGAATTGCTTCAGCCCTCTTCAAACAATTCAAGATTCTTGGGAACTGGTACTGAGGTGATACAGATAGACCCACTAATTTACGAATCTCAGGACAAGTTCTATTTAATAAAACTTTCTTATAACTGTCATCATTCTGACTTACTTGTGTTCCTGTTGGAAGAGTTAACTTATAAAAAGCATATCATCTATCTATATACCCCTGAACTGACTCTCTTTTACTTTGAGTACAATTACCAAATAATGAGTGGTGATCAGCTTCATCTAAACCAAGTAATTTTAGCAATTCCTCCACAAGTTGTTTTGTTCTAGGATGAACAAACACAGCTGGGGAAAGATTTGATTTTAATGAGCTGTCCAAACTGGCAACAATGACATCAGATGTATCTATTTAATTTACATTTCTAAAAATGTTATCAAATAGTTCTAATTTTAACAATACTTCTACAGGGTCACTCCCAAAATCTATATGTCCCAGTTCCTTGCTAAGAGCATGAACTTTAGTATTAGTCAGAGGCTTAGATATACTTTTTTTCAGAAATTGTCAGCCCTTGTGCATCCCTTTTGTACTCAATGGAGTCAGGAGCCATTTGCAAAGGCATACTATTCTCATTCTCTCCTCTAGAAAACATATCCCAGTCCATCTCCTGAACATCTCTCTCACTGTATTCTGAAACATTAAAGGCAGCCACCACCGCATTCCTTTCCCTAGCTGTACTCTCAGATCATTGATACTGCAAAACATTGAGAATGATCAGCTTCTTTATGTCCGCAAGATTCCAGACATCTGATTGCTCCCTCTGCATCTTTTAGCCTTTCAAGAAGCTGCTTATTCTCGCTGCATAATTGTTTATTTTTTAATAATGTCTCCTGGTTTCCTATACTTAATGCAGCTGCTGCATTTGCAGTGACCTGTAGAGATTTAATAGTCATATTTAATTCAGATACTTTTTATTCTAGTGATTGTCTCTGTACATTTACTATTTTATACTGCTCTGCAATCCATTTTGCAGCAAAAATAAGTGCTATTATTCCCTTTGACTTGGATAATTTTTTCTTATTAATAGTATTTGAAACATAAACAGTAGCTTGGAACCAAGGATCAGATGCATCCACCATGGACTTTATAATAGCTTCAGGGTTAGCAACCATAGAAATCTTTTTCATTAGACCCTCCATTATATACACAAATTTCTTAAATAAACGGAAAAAAATGTATTAGCTATATAAACCAACAGCTTATGCAAACTACACAACAGAAGGTTTAAACAGAACAAACATGCTTTGTAATATAACCCCTTCTTATAACTAACTCAATAGAGTTAATTTACCAGTAAACCACACTTTGTGTTAGTTAAACAATACCCTAATTAGTACTTCTATTCATGTAAATGAAAGCTACTGTTTATCAAAAAAACAGGTGTAACTTAACTGAAGATAGTGAAAAGACTACAGAACCCAAGCATAGCCACCATATACGTTAAACCAAATTATTTTCCCATCAGTAAATTATATGAAAATTTTGTTTAAGCACAGAAATAATATTCTTATAAATATGCTTTAAATATCACACCATATATCTTCTGCCAAGGCTCGCCAAATATGTAAGAAATTAAAGTATAATTAAATAATTAATGTTTAATTTCTACAAGTAATAAGTTATTTTAGAAAGGTCAATAAACAAGCATGCCAATAAGTTATAATATAAAGGATATATTCTACATAAATCAAGATACGGTTACACAATGGGTTTTAGACAAAACAGATAACAGGCAAGAAATATTAAGACAATATTTACAAATATAATACTTATATTAATTCTACATTATGTAATATAAAGATACATTATACGCCTTGTGGTCAGTACTGGAAGTTCACCCTACCTCAGGTTTCTCTTTGGTCAGGAGCAGGCTCAGCTGGGCTCATCTGGCACTCTTCTCTCTGGACTGCACAGCCAGTATTATCTGGGTGCCTGTGCTGGTTGCCCGTGCTGGTTACCATCTTTCTATAGATTCTTGGCTTTTTATATCATATTGTGGCCTATGACCCACCCTCTCTATACGTCATACATGGTTATAAGTTTAAATTAGACTATTGGTGTCTATACAAGCTATAACCCTACACTTATCTACCCCCATCTAGGGTCTTGTATTCAGCTGTCTAGAAATGTACATCCAAGACTTGCTGTTTTTACTGTAAATAAGACCTTTGTAATTTCCTGAGTTATTTTGAGTGAGGCTACCCACACCTGTTGTCTTTTCCCACAGACAGACTTGGTTAATATATATTTGCGAGAATAGTAAAAATACCTGAGGTATAATGTCTTGTATATAATAAGATATATTTATAAAAATACAGATTTGAGAATAAGCAGAAAGGACAAAGATTAGACATTTTTGAAAAAAAAGATTTTCCTATTTTTAATTGGGCAGAATGAAACCAAACAGGACTGTTAGCTGTCTAAATTCCTGTCTAAATTCTGTATTAAGAGGCAGATCTTTTAAGTAAGATATTTACAAAAAATGCATTTTATCCAGATGTCTTGGCAGATGTTTTCATAATTTTGGGGCCCACAAGGCACATATCTTATAACCTCTCCATAGAAGACCCAGATGCAACAGTTTTTGATCTTTCCTAGATTGTAAACCTTTACATATTCTAGATACCTTCTCTATAACCTGGGATTTATTCATGTAACTCATTTTTTCCTGATTTTTGCATTTGCATTCAACATATCTAAAGGGTACTTTAGAACAAGGCAGAAGTGATGGCCATTATTCTATTCTGACCAAGGAGACTGTTGTTTCCTCTGCTGCAATTTTGGTTAATATCTCACCCTTTTGGTCTTCTTTATTGAGACAACCTTCTTCTTCAAGGTCAATTCAAATATCCAGACCTCAACAGACTGGAGCTTATGGCATTGAGTTTAAGCAGTGCTCACTTGAGAATCATGGCATAAATACACTCTTAAAAGCCAGAAGCCTTTCTACCTCATGTGCCTCTTATGGAATACAAATAAGTATCTGAATTATATGAGGCATTTGCTTCTTTCATTTTGCTATTCCTTCAAATAATACTTTACTGGGACAGAGTCCTAACCCCTAGGTAGACTTCCACTTTATGGTAGACAGGCACAACACAACAGCCTGATTAAGAGCTGTTGGGGCATCTGACTTCAGAGTCCAATCTTTCCTGCCACTAGTGGCACTGCAGAGCACATACAGTGCCTCATTGAGATGAGAGAAAGGCAGCATGGAGCAACATGGATGCCAGGAGCTGTGGTGTTTTTATTCTTCACTTAAATAAATGTAAGTATTGAAGGCAGGCCCTTATGTATTTACTAGCGACTTGCCCATCAAAAATGATGTATAGGTTTAATAACCATGCATGGGTTTAATAACCATTTTATGCCTATATAACAATCACAAGATGAATCACACATATAACAATGTGTGGTTTTTAATATTTGTAATATTTCTATCTTACATGTTTTTGGGGTGTCTGACTGCAGCGGCCAATCATTCCTGCCATTAGAGGCACTGCAGAGCAAATAGAGTACGCTCATTGCAGGCCTCGGCAGACCCGCAACTTGCGTGCCTCACAATAATCTTCTTCGGAACTCATTGCAAGCCCCGCAATGAGCGCCTGCCGCTTACAATGCTCATTGTGGGTCTTGAGATAATCGCCTTTGGCGCTCATTGCGAGCCTTTCCTCCCCATCTACGTTGCGGCCTTGTGATGAGCACCAAAGGCACTCATTGCGATCCTCTTCCCCTCCTCTACTTTAAGGGCCTCGCGATGAGCGCATTTGGCACTCATTGCAGCCCCGTCAAACCAGTAACTTTCGGCCTCGTGATGAGCACCTTTGGCGATCATTGCGCATGTGCAAGCCTGTAACTTTTAACATTGCGTGATGACAACTCGCAATTACCACAATTATTATATGTATAATTAGCAACTTGCCCGTCAAAAAATGACGGTCAATAAAATTTAAATGTTGTGAAATTTGCAACACAAAATGATTCACCTACATTTGTCCCTTTTTTTTCTTCTAAAAATAAAACCACATTATTTTTTTTAACTTTTTATTTTTTTAACTTTCAACTTATATTTCCCAAACATTAAACTTTGTAACATGCAACTTGTATATGAAACATTCGTTCAACATTTTGTTAACAATACTAACAATTTTCAATACATATTTATCACTAAGTAACTGCGGACTATATTAACTTAGAGTAAGTAAATTGTTTTAACAATAACATGCTTTTTATCATTTGTAACATATTTGCTAAACTCTTGTTAAACTAAATTAGCATTGAATCCAGAGGAAGGCAAACAATAAAACCCCACTATTGAAACTTGTCCAATTGTATCAAAGAGGGAAAAAAAATAATTCCTTCTTGACCCCATTAACTGGCGATCGGATTTCTCCCTGAATCAATACTTTGTCTTTAAATAATACATTTCCAATTATTATTAAATACTTCAACTTTATACTAACAATACATATTTGACTATACCACATATATATTTAACAAACTTTTTTAAAAATTAAAAAAAAAGCATATTTAACATCTGAAATTGTAACATCAAACAATTACATTTAACGCTTGTAAATCCTGAAAAATTCAGTTAATTGTTTTGTGGGGCCAATCATGTAAATATAAAACTTTGAACCCATTCAAATCGGATATTTTACTGTTGTTTTTGTTGTTATTTTATTTTATTTTTTTCAGTTTGTCCATTCTGCAAATATCACATAGATTTTCATAAGTGAAATAGTGGTCCCCTATTTAAAGAGTCCCAGAGTACTTTAATTTTGTACTGGAAGTCAAACCACTGTTCTCTATGTTTTTTTGTCCATTCTTTAGATGTTTTACGTGAAATATTGTTTTTGTGCAATCATATTGAGTCCCATAAAATATTGGCATTAAAATGAAACTATTCTCCTCTATCTTTCCAACACCTCATAGTAGACAATGTTTTTGGTGTAAACACATCCATCGTCCAATAAATGACCTTGAGTTTCGTTTTCTTCAACATGCACTTTAATTTCTTTTGGATTAGTGCACCTTGAAAAAGCCACATAGAGTTGTCCATGTGCAAAAACTGGTTCCTTTAAAAAAAATCCCAACTGACTTAAAAGTTTGTCCTTGGGATTTATTGATGGTCATAGCAAATGCCATGATAACTGGAAATTGTCTCCGTTGAAGGACAAAGGGCAAACCACTGTCACTTGGAGCTAAATCAATTCTTGGTATAAAAACTCGTTCACCTTTATGGATACCAGTTATAATTTCTGCATGTATAAAATGATCTTTAAACTCATGCACAATTAATTGGGTCCCATTACAAGGTCCTTTTTTTGGATTCATATTTCGCAATAACATAACAATTGCGCCTTTTTTCAATTGTAAAATATGTGGGGGCATTCCAGATGGTGTTAACGAATTAATAAATTCGATACTAAAATTCGATTGACTGTCTTTATCATCTGATAGAATTGAATCTGCACTGTAATAATTCTTTTGTGGTGCATTGATATATTTAAAAATGTTGTTATTTACATTCAAGGCATCGATATTTTTTGATGTTAATATCACTTTGTTTGCAATGTCTGTGTAATCCTCATTATTAAGAGTGTTTAGAAATATGGCTGATATGAGTGATTCATTGCAAACCATTTCTGATGGAATTTCAATGGTATCATTTGGTAAATGCTGTATTTCTGGATGTTTTCCATCTCCGATTTTAATGAGCCAGTCATTGAATTCATTTTGGCCTTCAGATCTCATATTTAATTCTAATTTGAGATATGTAAATATTTGCCACAGTTTACTGGTCTTGATATATGTTTCAATGATCTCTGTTCTATTTCCGTGTGGCACAACAGGTAATGTTTGCCTAAAATCGCCTCCTAACAGCATCACCTTTTCACCAAATGGAAACGTATTATCCATCACTTCTTTTAAGAATCTGTCAATACATTGCAGTGCATGACATGACATCATTGTTGCCTCGTCTATGATAATTAGTTTAGTTAGTTAAAATGTTTTTGCTTGTATGGAATTGAGTCGAATATCTGACACTGATGTTTCCAAAATGGGAACTGGCAGCTTAAATCCACTATGCACAGTTCTACCACCATCTAACAAAAGTGCAGCAATTCCAGTTGTTGCAAATGGCATAGCTATCTGACCCTGTGATCGAATATAACTCATCAAAAAATTGTACAGATAAGTTTTTCCTGATCCACCTGGTCCGTCTAGATAGAAATACCGGTCTTTGACCATTTCATCATCTGTAGCATTTGTGATGGTATGAAATGCTTCTAACTGTAAAATATTTAAAGTTGCCAGTTTTTCTTGGGTTTTTTGTTTTTGAAGCTCAGTGTCATAATCATCAAAATTGATGTCATCTATAAGTCCTGGATCAGGTAAATTAAAACTTGCACAATTTAATCCATGAGCCAACAATATTTCTTGGATTTCCATCAATGTTTTTAACAGAGCTATTGGTTCTCTGTAACGTTTCAAGAAATCTTCTGACATGTTTAATTTAAATGTTTCCCACAAAGTGAAAGCATCAGGTACATTGCAAAATATACAAATGAAGGCAAATTTTTGTCTCATTTGCTTAGGCATTTGACATAGTGCTGCTTCTTCCAGACACCTCTCCCATTCTGTATCATCAGCTATGAAATTTTTATGTCTTGCAGCTAATAGGAATGTATCATAAACTATGTCATTCACTGTACGTAAATGCTCAAAACTCTGTGCACCGAGAACATGTAGCAGAAGTAATCTTAAGCTGAAACGTTCAATGTCCCTTGGACTGACGGTATAAATGCGTGGTATGATTTTATGTGTATCCCTTCTTCGTTGTCGCCATAGACCATTTACAAATACATAGTGATATGGTATCTCTATGTATAAAAATTGTCTGGCCTGCGTGTAACGGAACCCATCACTGTTTTACGCTGTTTTATGGTTATTTAATTCTTGGTTAAAATATGATCACATTGCTATACTGTATGTATGTGGTCTGAGCGCCATTCAGTAATAATGTGTGCTCAGACCTAAGCTATCTGCAGATATGTTCTGGGTTATAAAATGTTGTTATTATATCTGTAAAATTATTGTATTATGTGGTATGCAGTCACATATCTTTGGTCTCATACACTTGGTCAGGAGTTGCCATCTGCCACTTAATAGTATTTGCTAAACCACACAAGAGATAGCAGAACAAAAGGGTTTTAGCAGATGAGATGGCACCATGAACAATGGGGGTAAGGACTCTTGAATAATGAGATGACCTGGGGTTTCCCCATACTTCCAGCAGGGGAATAAGTGAACTTATAGATGTTACTCTCTCCACCGTCAGAGGGAGAATGAGCAGTTAGCCACGCCTAGTGGGCGGCTCCTGGGGGAGGGGACTCCTGGCTCCCACGCATTAACCCTGTCTGATTGGCCAGAGGTAATTAGGGGTTGACCAAAGGTAGTCACTGCCCCTACTGTGTATGTGAAGTGTTTAAAAATGTGTTTTTGTTTTTAATAAAGCAGAGTTCTACTTGACCCTTCAAAACGTAGCATCGTCTCGTTCTTTGGGGGGATTTATGGTACAGTTACTCTGCCACATTTTACAGCACTCCTGGATTATACAATGGGATATCATGGATGGGAATAAACATTTCATTACTGCACAGCACCTTGCTTCAGAAAAGGACGTCTCCAACGGCAGGTACCCTCTCACTACAGGGGTAGCCGTTACACTGCGTATCCTGACAGTTTAATTTAAACCACGCAGTAAGTGTGGTATCTTTGTCTTCACTTTGATATAATGCAGTTCTTTCATTTCCTTGAGTAAAGCAAACCAACTGACTTTGAGGCAAATGTACAGCTAAACGATAGATAGCATGTGACCGATCATGCATCTCAAGTTTCAAAAGGTGCCACATTGCTTCAGGAGCACTCACATACCGAGCATCTAAATAATTTGATAGTTCATCATGTAAAATTGGATTTTCGTTTTCATTTCCAGCACCTTGTACAACAACAGTAGCTGCATCATATCCTTTGTATATATATTTATACACATACTTAATTGATTTTATTGAAGTGCAAGCTTCCACATTGATGTGTGCACTGTACTTGATGAGCAAATGTGGATTGTATGGAACGACAAATCTATTATCAACCTTTTGGCCACGGATAATAGCTGTTTGGCATCATTATACCTTTCTCGCATATTGCGAGGAGATCCTTGGAAAGAGGATGGCAAAATAATTGCTCTTCCAGCTGGAATGTCTCTATTGGAAGCTAAATCTGCCACATAATCCATTAATCCACAATACTGTTCTACTCGTAATTTATTTTGTTGATATTTAATGAAATTTAGATTATTGGCTTCAACTTGTAAATATGAATCAATAATCCATTGTTGAATAAGTTTTCCTCCATGTAAAATTGGATTAAAACAATCACGGATAGCAGTTTGTGCCACTTTATATTCCAGCATGGAAATATTAGATCTAATACAAAGTTTAGTATTGGGATAACATTCCAATTGTAATTTTGGTTTCCATCCTGGTTACCCATTTGGAAAGAAAATGGGATATGTCATTGGATCTAAATTACAGCTTAATATATTGATGTTGATAAATGGTTGTTCTTCATTGCGTGGATATATTCTAATATCCAGCTGAAAAGGTGGTTCACCATCTTCATTTTTAAACACCATGGCAACCTCATTTACAGTAGGTAAATTATATCTTCTTTGATCAGTGTTGCGATCTCTTTTTAACACCATATTGACTCTTGGTGTAGGCAATTGATGTCTTTCAGCATGTTCCTGTTGTTCTTTTTCAAGCTGTGCTAATTGTTTGTATGCTTGACTATATGGGTTTATTTGCATAATTTTTTCCAGCTGTTCAAAGACTATGCGCAAACACTGTCTATTTTCTGGAAGTGTCATTCTTTGTTCCACAGCTTCCATCGTATCTAAGACATATAACTGTGCAAATTTCCTTTGCTCTCCTTCTTGTGGGTGTAAATGTGAAGTTCGTGGTATATTTGACCTTGAACTCTGAAACAGTAAGGACCATGTCCTGGTACATTTTCTGCTAATGTTGCACCCATTGAAGCATATGAAATTGCACTGTTATAAGACCTTATGTTTTGTTTGAAATTATTATAATTTGGAAATGTTGAATGCATTCTAAATGATATGGAAATGGGTGTCTTAGTGGAAGTTTCACCTTTCCTTTCTGACAGCAACTAATGAAATTTCCGTCAGTAGGTCTTTCCTTTATAAAATGATAGGCCCCACAAAACTGACAAACCACATTAAGTAACCCACAATAAGTGTATCTACTTCTACTGCAGTAGTAAACACATTGTCATGCATTTCTTCAACATAGATATCAGACCCACTTTCTATATGTACATGTTTTTCTTGTGTGTCTACATTTAAGTCATTCTGCAAAATAAAATCATTGGACAATGGTTCACAGAGATGTTTTTGTTTACTTTTGCATTTCTTGGAAGCCCCAACACACTCACTTGCGGCTTTCTTACTCATCTTTCTTTTATTTATAAGTCTCTGTCGATCTTCTTCTCGCAAGCGTTGTGAAGTTTCCGGTTTCTGAGCATCTCTCCATCTTTGCTTCCTTTCCCTTGCCAATCTTCTTTTGCGTTCAATTTTGTCTTCTCCATTCTCCGCCATTTTAATCTGTAATTGTAAATAGACTTGTAATTATTGTTTGTTCTTTGTTTTGTATACATTTTTTTTTCATTTTTGTACTGTTCCATTAAAGTAGAGGAATAAAATAATAAAACATTTAAAAATATTGCACTTTAGACTGAAAGAAATGAAACCATTTTTCAAAGTATTTTATTGACATATATGAAATGGAAATAGCTGCACATATGTATCTTTATATTATTAATCCTTCAATTCCATTCCTTCTTGATTGAATTCCCAGCATGCCATCAATTTCTTTTTTTTGCAAGTGTTGTAAGCTTCTTATTTTCTTTAAATATTATTATTAATTAGTATTGTCTTTTCAACTTTTTTCAAGTTATGACTAAATATCATACATTAATGACTCAATAAGTACTCTCCATTTTCAAAAAATATCCATTTTCACCAAATATATAATATATAGCCTTTTTCTATGCATCACTACAAAATTAAATTTTATACCTGTGAGGATGATGTTGATGTTGTTCAAAGGCTGCAAACGTCACGCTGTCTGTTTATTCCCTTGCAGATCCAAATAAACTGTAAAATCAAATTGAGAATATTTTAAAACTTTTGCTTTGTCGATATCATTAAATAAACATCAACAGACATATATTTGGCTACATTAAAAACCTAAAATCATATTTTTTAATATCTTGCTGTAGTAATATAATTCAAATTCTGTACCTGTCCAAATTATCCTTATGATGTTCAATGTGTGCAAACGTCACTATCTCTGTTCATTCAGCTACCGTTCACTGCAATTATACAAAATAGTCAAATTAATGTATAATATGTTGCTTCATCTGTATCAATCAATGAGGCTTAACATACATATTTTTGCATAGATTAAAAACTTGAAATAAATATATCAATCAATCAGCATGAACACACATATGTAAGCATAGATTATAAACATACACTCAATATTACTATTAGTCGTTAAATAAGAATCAATTAATCTGTATTAATCTTAAATTAATGTCTGACTAAATATAACGTCAAGACATAAGAATCTCTTCCATTTTTTTTTTTGAGTGGTATTTTAAAATGAGTATGTTACAACTGAATTCTTAAAATAATGTACATTACTATTGAAATAAGAATGAATTAATGTTCATTAATATTAAACTAATGTGTGACTAAATCTAACATCAACATGTAAGCATGAGTATATAGCCTTTAATTTTAATTTTTGGTTTATTTTATACAAAATATATAAGAACTGAATTATTTAAATAATGTACATACATTCATAATTAATTTATCAACGTGTTCCTTTTTTTATGCACTTTCTTAAACGTTAACCTTTTTTGATATTAATGATTAGTAATGATACATTATGAATGTTATTTACAATTCTTTCCCACAGGTAATCTTGATATATAACAAAATAATTATTAAATTAATGTACATTAATAATTAATTAATCAATCTGCTGCTTTTTTATTCACATTCTTAAACGTTAATTAATTTTGATATTAATCATTAATTAATTAATTAATGTACATTATGAATGTTATTAAAAATTGTTTCACACAGGTAATCACGATATATCACAAAATAATTCTTAAATTAATGTACATTAATAATTAATGAATCAATGTGTTGCTAATTAATTAATGTACATTATGAATGTTATTAACATTTTTTTCACACAGGTAATCACGATATATAACAAAATAATTCTTAAATTAATGTACATTAATAATTAATGAATCAATGTGTTGCTTTTGTATTCACATTCTTAAACGTTAACTAATTTTGATATTAATCATTAATTAATTAATTAATGTACATTATGAATGTTATTAACAATTGTTTCACACACGTAAGCACAATATTATTTTTCTATTAATTACATTTCTTATTTTTTATTTATTAAGTAAGTACCAATTTATTAATTAATAATTATAAATGATATATTTACCTTTTTTAATGTAATAATGCTGAAGCAGTATACTGAAGAGCTAACAATCTCTTGAGATTTCCCGGCATCAGAAAACGTCCAGTCAGACTGTCATCACCTGAGGAGAAAGTGTCAGTTATGTGTCAAGTGTGCCCTATATATAAGCTTTGTGCGCGAGACAAATGCATTGTTTTAGGCGGGAAATCCGCAGTTGCGTGAGCCAAATGCGTTGTTTTCGGAGGGAAATCCTATGTGGCTCGAGACAAAGGCGGGAAATCTGTGTTAAAGCGTAAATCTGTAATTGCGTTTCGTAAAATCTACTCTCTACTGTCTTTTTACTCATTGCGCGGTTAATCCTTTATCTTGTTGTTTTTCGAACACATACGTCTGTGGCTGTGTTTTACGCAGTTCGTAGTAGTATAGCCTCGTTTTCATTTTTTCCGGCGGCCATTTTTTTCTTGCTTAGCCGATTTTCGATCTTTGTAACTCGGCTAAATCATCGCTAAGTCGTACGCACTACGCAACGCAGCGTGACGACGAATCGTAGTTAGACAATTATAGTATGTGATTCCATAGAACTTGCCACTACATTGTTTGTCTCCACAGCATTCTAGGTCACTCTCAAATTGAAGAAATGTGTTAGTTGTGTCAAGGCGTGATTGTTTCTGTGTAAATGTATGCATATATTGCATGGCATGTGTGTGTATATGGCATGCTGTGTGTGTATGTATGTAAATATATGTGTATACTGCATGTTCTGTTTTATGTGTGTCAATATATGTATATACATATATGCATTTATTGCATGCTGTATGTGTGCAAATATGTGTATAGCTGCATTTTGTGTATGTGTGTATTTATATGTATATACTACTTGCTGTGTTTGTGTGTAAATATATGAATATTTTGTATGTTGTATCTAAATATATGGGTATACTGCAGGCTGTCTGTATGTGTATAATTATATGTATATTTACTGCATACTGTGTTTATGTGTGAACATATTTGTATATACTGCATGTTGTGTTTGTAAATATGTGTATATACAGCTTGCTTTGTGTGCATTTGTGGGTAAATATATTGCATGCTCTGTATGTATGCATGTCAATAGATGTAAATACTCATGACTTGTATTCATTTGTGAAAATGCTTTATACAGTGCCTTGCAAAAGTATTCACCACCCCCCTTGACTTTTTACCTATGTTGTTACATTACAGCCTTAAGTTCAATGTTTTGTTAATCTGAATTTTATGTGATGGATCAAAACACAATAGTCTAAGTTGGTGAAGTGAAATGAGAAAAATATATACATAAAACTATTTTTAAGAAATAGAAAACAGAAAATTGGCATGTGTGTATGTTATCACCTCCTTTTTTATGAAGCCCATAAAAAGCTCTGGTGCAACCAATTGCCTTCAGAAATCACATAATTAGTGAATTTATGTCCCCCTGTGTACAATCTGTGTCACATGACCTGTCATTACATATACACACCTTTTTTGAAAGGCCCCAGAGGCTGCAACACCTAAGCAAGAGGCACCACTAACCAAACACTGCCATAAAGACCAAGGAACTTGCCAAACAAGTAAGGGACAATGTTGTTGAGAAGTACAAGTCAGGGTTAGGTTATAAAATATCCAAATCTTTGATGATCCCCAGGAGCACCATCAAATCTATCATAACCAAATGGAATGAACATGGCACAACAGCAAACCTGC